>NDXB01010560.1:0-35418 GCA_002631895.1 Agapornis roseicollis
CACTGTCCATGTCAGCGACAAAGATGCTGAACAAGACCGGTCCCAACACCGATCCCTGAGGGATACCACTCATCACTGGGTTCCAGCTGGACACTGAGCCATTATGAAGACCATTTCTCTCCTCAGCCACAAAAAGTAACTTCTGGCACTGACTAGCCTCTATCTATTTACTATGCTTAAAAAAATAATTTCTTTTCTCCCTATATTGCTTTTCAGATTTTGGAGCATTTCCTTGTAAACACATGTATAACTATCTTATTACTCTCCTTCATGTCTTTTCATAAATTTGTCCTTTGTTCTGAAGCCATCATAAAATTTGGTAACAGGTTTTTAACATAGTACCTATCATACTCACCAGCTTTTCCTCTTTCGTCTTGATGGTGCAGTTTCCTGACATGTGGTTAGACTTTAATGGCATGAACTGTCACTTTGTTTGGTGTTCACACCAAGAACGCTAAGCCATGACTGAGTCTTCTACAAAATATTAAAACCAGTAAATGAATAAACCCAGCAAAACTATGCTGCAAAATAGAAACCCTAAGTTCCATTCATCCTGGACCTGCACAGTAATTCCCTATAGTACTACAGATAAATGTAGAGTTCACAAATAGCCTTTCCCAGAACAGGCTACAGCCATTTAATTTTTTCAGTGATAGAAGTAGTAGTTAATCCATCTAAGTTTATTTCTATCCAAGACAATATGAAGCATTGGTTTATATTTTCCCAGGGAAGAGACACTGTGTCCAATTTTTTGCTTTTATATATATTTAGATCACAGGAAATTATCATACGACTTAGCTTGCTAAACATAGACTGCAAATAACAAATACTGGAGGCATTGCTCATAGGAGAAGACCTTGTAAGTGTTCTGCAGGCTGATATTCTGTAGCAAATATCAAGTGTCAGAATGATTGCCAGCAAAACACAACTCCAGAACAGACAAGTTGAATTTGGAATCCCTCACAAACTGATAAACAGTGAAGTGCTCTGTAGATAATTTTCCAGCAAGAAAACCTTACCCTCACCATGTTAACCTTCTCACTGAGAATGTGTTTTTCATGACATTTCTACAAACAACACCGCTTTCCTCTAGAGTGTGCAAATTAGAGGAAAAAATCTGTAGTCTGATGAAACACGATAAATTTTAAGTTTCATGGCATTGACTGCTATGACCCAAGATCTACAGGCCAAATTTCATTAGGAAATTGTTGGAAAACCTGATTAAGTAATTAAACACTTAAGGTTTGCATGCTGCATTTAACTAACCCAGTGACAGACAAGAAAGATGAGTTTCAATGCAGCTGATGTTATAAAATTGGGTATCTTTAAAACATACATATTTGTGAAAGTCCCAGAAGAATAACTGGCAAGACTGGGTCTGGAAAATTGGCATTTACCACCAAATAACCCGTTCAAATTACATTTGGTTCAAACTGACAGAACATAATGGTCTTAAAATAACACTGACCATTTTCAGAGACAGAGATAATTTTCTAGGACTAATGAAACAAAGGAAAGATTTTCTGAGTCGTTCTGTCAAATTATCTGCCTTTAGGTCATTTCTGCCCCCTTCCATTATGGAGATGCTGCAGCTTAGTCAGTAAGCTATTATAAGATGATAGATTCCTTACGTTTTATTGGGTGTAGTGGGTGAATGAGCATAAGGTAAGCACCCCTAGTCATGCAGTTGTACAAGGGAATCTAGTATTTTTACAACCGTAATTTCTCACATTTCTTCTTGTTATTACATTGCTGGAGTTGTTTAGCCTGGAGAAAAGGAGACTCAGAGGTGACCTTATCACTCTCTACAACTTCTTGAAAGGAGGTTGTAGACAGGTGGGGGTTGGTCTCTTTCACCAGGCAGTAACGGACAGAACGAGAGGACACAGTCTCAAACTGCGCCAAGGAAGGTACAAGTTGGATATTAGGAAGAAGTTTTNTTGAAAGGAGGTTGTAGACAGGTGGGGGTTGGTCTCTTTCACCAGGCAGCAACGGACAGAACAAGAGGACACAGTCTCAAACTGCGCCAAGGAAGGTACAAGTTGGATATTAGGAAGAAGTTTTACACAGAAAGAATAGTAAAATATTGGAACGGTCTGCCCAGAGAGGTGGTGGAGTCACCATCCCTGGATGTGTTTTAAAAAAGACTGGATATAGAACTTGATGACATGGTTTAGTTAGGTGTAGGGCATGGGTTGGACTTGATGAGGTCCCTTCCAACCTGATGATTCTGTGATTCTGTAACCAATACAGGGGTTCTATGTAAAGCCAGTTGCAAACTAAGAAAAGAAGAAAACAGGGTCCCTAGCTTTTTCACCTTTAACCTTAACTTTAAAGAAGGACTTAAAAACTTTCAATATATGAACCATTGTCCTTGTTCAGCAGTAGCAGTCATTTTTCTCCTTCTTAGTAGCTGGTGCAGTGCTATGTTTTTGACTTTAGCCTAAGAACAACACTGATAACACAGATGTTTTTAGTTGTTGCTAAGTAATGTTTACCCCGATGAAGGACTTTTCTCATGCTCTTGAGGGTGAGCAAGGGGCCACAGGAATCTGAAAGGAAGCAGAGACAGGACACCTGACCCAAACTAGCCAATATATCCTATATAGCATACATATATCATAGCTGACATATGCAAATGCACTTTATTCAACTTTTTCTAGATATAACTGAATTCAGAAGTACAGAAAGGTATTTACCACAAAAGAGTAAAAAAAGTTAACAAAAAATGCAAACTTCTTGATTTTAAACTTTTTTCTTCAGATTTACTAATTTTTTTATTTTTCTTCAAATCACAAAAAAAGAAATTGAAATAAAGAAATTAAAGATTATTCTGACTAAATCACCTGATTCTTGAGTTACACCACTACACAGCAATACACTGCTGTGTGTCAACTGAAATAGAGAGATACAGTTATAGGACTAAAGATTGAAAAGGTCCTTATACTATTTTATTTTTTTTGCTTCTAACTGTCCCTTCACATCATTTCACCAAAGGTTTTGGTTCTTAAACAAGCCTATTTTTGTATTATTTTTAGTTTAGCTTAGTTTAGTTTAGTTTAGTTTTTCTCTCTGAGCACACAGGGATTGTCACTGATTCAGGTTACATTATACTTCGTATTCTAGCAGTTAACAGAATTCTACAGCTATCAAAATTATTCTAGAAAGGTAGAGAAACTGGTACTTCTGTTTCATACATGAAAAGACTTAGTAAGCCAAGAAAATGCCATAATACACAGAAGGACATATGCTGCAGAGGCCGAGTGATGGGTGAGTATGTGGTAGAAAGTTCTGGTGAAAACACAAGATCGTAGGAGGGTTTTGACAGTTGGGAGAAAGGATGCCAGCTCCTCTCTTCTACTCCTGGTGCAGGCACAAGGCACAGTGAGGAGAACCCAAAAAGCTGTTTTACAATAAATGTTATTTCTCTCAACTATGCAGTATTGATGAGGCTTTTCTGAAAGACCAAAAGACTTTTCAAAATACATGATAGCAACCAAGACTGCAAATTTTTAGCTCATATCTTGAATGCATACTGAACCTTCAAAAAATAAGTATATATATAAAAATAATTCTTTCACAATATTAAAGGTAACATTAAAGTGTATCTCTGTTAAAGATGAATAAACATTGAGTATCTTTTTAGCCTGAAGAAATATATTTACAGTTCCTCCCTTTCGGTCCCCAGACAATTGATGCTGCCAATTGTAGGACTATTCAACATTATTCAACATTATTATAACATATATTACATTATAACATCAAGTGCTGGAAGTACATCCCTACTAGCAAATGAATGAATTGCAGCTTACAGTAGCTACTAGAGAGCTCTCAGAACTACTAAACTTACAAACCTCTATCCTGGCCCACAGCCCTGCTATCAAAAAAACCCAGAGTCAAAACATAATTTCACTCAAAGTTTGCTTTAATTAAGAGATTCCTAATCCATTTTTGCTGTATTCTAGAAGACATTATTTCAAACAATAGTGTTTGGAATGTGCAGTAACTTACTAAGATCATTTGGTTCTGTTTCCAAACAGAATAAGATTGCTTTAAATACTTTAAAATATTCTAAGAGACAGAGATGCATGTAAATCTTATTGTTGGCTTGGCACATCTGAGGTGAGACTCTCTGAAGCTGATGCTTGCATGTTTTTCTCTTATATTCCTGTTCTATTCTTTATTAGCTGCTACCATCTTCCAAAGGTCTTTGTTGTATATGCACTATAAAAATTTCCCTAGCATTGTTAGCCTTTCCTTGCAAAGTACTCTTATGTCTGCCTGAGAAGCCAGCACACTGAATAGTTTCAATCTCATCCTGAAGACATCCCACAGATAGTTTTTAAGTAACATTTAATTGCTTTTATAAATTATTAAGATACCTGTGTCACATCTTAGAGACTCACCAAAAAAGGGCAGGCAGAATGGAATTCAGTACATTCAACAAAGGGAACTGACTAAAACTCAAGACCATAGGTCATACCATGATAACACATTCCAACAGAATATAAACCAGTGTTCTTTATTTTTAAAAGAACATATATCATTCCTTATCTGAGGTGCCTATAGAAAAAAGGAACATCATATATATCAACAGGCATAAATCTCTCACAGTCTCACTGAAATCAAGGCATTTGGCCTCATCTTTTTAGATGTTTATTTTTCATTACACCTTTCACTTTTTTGAAGTGCAGAGTTGAACTGTCTGGATAGTCTATTTATTAATGCATCTATTAAGCTATAAGATGCTCCATAAAATAACATGTATCATCAGAAAATAATAGGCCTATTTGCTAAGTTCAGCAATGGTGAAGTAGCACATGGGTTGATCAGCCACTATAACAGCAAAGTGTGGGAAGTGCTCTGGAAGAATGTAAGATGCTTAATTCTGTTGGCTGGCATGCACAAGAACACTTCAAAACAAAGTATCTGTGTTCACGGCAATACATTTCATGACATATCTTTATCATCTGGGAAGTATTTTTGACCAAATTATTGAAATAAATTGTCCATGAAGCTATAAGCAGTATGGAAGGGTTCTGTGTCAAGACGAAAGTACCGCTACTCTGATAAATAAGTAGGGCTGTGTTTTAAACGGTATCTTCTTGAGGTTACTTGTGCTGATCTTCTTCCAATGCTTATTAAATAGTCAGCTAAATAGCACTAAAAAAAGGAAAGATGTACTGCAAACGCCAACCAAGCTCTATCCTCGATGTTTAGTATAAAAAAAGAGTTCTTTTAAGACTATTAAATTTCTTATGAAAGATTTTGATCTCTTACTCCACATAGCATTTGCAATATTTTTGAAGGATAGAAATTTGGAGAAATTTCTAGTGGTAACAATTTTCCCATATTTAGCTTACATTGATATTTTGCTTTGAAGCATAAAGACCACGAGCTGCCTTGACTAATCTTCAAGAGCTCAGCTTCTTCCCCTACCTCATCAATGCCATCGCACCAAAATGGCACTTCCTATTAGGGACCTATTCAAGATTTAAAACCAGTTTCTA
This sequence comes from Agapornis roseicollis, assembly GCA_002631895.1. Taxonomy (NCBI): domain Eukaryota; kingdom Metazoa; phylum Chordata; class Aves; order Psittaciformes; family Psittacidae; genus Agapornis; species Agapornis roseicollis. Next base: position 5,511 of record NDXB01010560.1, read on the forward strand.
CTCCCTCCCTCTCTTTCGTTCCTCCCCCTGCTCCTTCCTCCCTGCTCCCGGAGGGATAGGGAGAAGAATTGAAGGAATGCAACTCCCACGGGTTGAGATAACACCAGTCCAGTATCTAAAGTATAACACAAATCACTATTGCCACCACCAGTAATAATAACGATAAGGAAATAACAAGGGAAGAGGGTACGATACCACCCGCCGAAAACAAGCCCAATCGGGAAGTGCCGTGTCCTTCCGGGTAACTCTCTGTTACATCCTGGGCATGATGTGCTATGGTATGGAATACCTCTTTGGTCAGTTTGGGTCAGGTGTCTTCTCCCTGCTTCCTCCAGGCCTCCCCTCCTTCCTGGCAGAGCATGAGGCTCACAAAGTCCTTGGTCAGACTAAACGTTACTTAGCAACAACTAAAAACATCGGTGTTATCAGTTTTGTTCCCAGGTTAAGTCAAAACACAGTACTGCACCAGCTACTAAGGAGGAGAAAAACTGACTGCTATTGCTGAACCCAGGACAGAAGTGAACAGCACCTTCCAGGACCTAATGGCTTTAGGATGATGTCCCAGAGCTCCCGTTCTCAAATACATAGGTACTTGCATGTTTTGATAAAGAACCACCAGATTTATCCAGTAACTGAAGTATTGATACAGAAATGATACAGTTAAGCATTGCGAGACCTACTGTAATCCATACCATTAAGTCCAGAGGAACATGCAAACAGAAAGTTACAAAAGGCTATGATCTCTCAGGCTGTGACAGGATGTTAAACAAGCTGGGTTAAAGGAATACAGGCCCCACTGCCCTTCATCACAAATAGAGTGCAGCACGGATGTCACAGTGGATTTAAGTGTGTAAGCTGTCCTTCTTAAATTGTCCAGCATGACTCAGTCAATGCAGCCTTAGTGTAATGTTGTCTCATTTTGATAGGAATGGGTTAGGAAGCAACAATCTATGTTATTATGCTGGCAGATCCAGAAGCACACAAGCCTCTAAGAAGTGACAAGGAGTAGAGTCAAGAATTACCCTGAATCCAGATACAGCTGCTAAAATTAGGGAAAACAGGGCTGATTTTTTTATGTAATACCTTTCATTGAAGATGACACTATGACTGGTGGTAGGTTGATAAAGAATTCCAGGGCAGTTTTGACTTTCCACAGATTTAGGAATATAATGGATCAATTCTTTGATGACCTAAACAGCAAAGGTACAGGCATATGACAAACTCAGAAAGACAAGATGAAATAATATGTATAAAAATCTACCTTGTAATATTTTTTTCTATTTCTAACCTTTGAGATGCACTAGGGAAAAAACACTGGGACTAATTTCAATTAAACACAATTAAAAGGCAGAGGGGAAAGTAAGCATTGCCACTGCATAGGAAGACAAAAGAAATAGATAAAAGGCTGTAGGCTGTCCTACTTGTGATCCTTATTTCCTATCCAAAATTGAAACGTTTAGCAGAACACTATATCAAAAAAATGAAGAAAAAAATCTCAAGCGCTTAACTGTGCTTAATACAACATGGGCACTTAATCATTAGGAGGAAAATGTACATCAAGGCTTTCACAATTAGAAGTATCAGCTCTTCAATCAAATCCTACTGTCTGTTGTCCGGATAGTCAGGACAAAATTAGTATCTTTCAGATACATATTTTGAAGAAACAAATTCCCTGTAGCCTAGGGGAAGGACACTGAGCTGTAAGGAAAAAGAATGTGTTTCCTTCTCATCTTTCCTGACAGCTGTTTGTAATTCCATGCATAGGTTTGCTGAGAACAAGCTGGGGGTAATGGATGACCACCATTGCCCCACATTAGTAATAGCTAGTTATGTCACACAAGGAAAGTAATACCCAATCTGAACAGAGCATTTACAGATCTGTTCTTAATTCCTTTGAATGTGATCACAAACATCAAGGAGTCTCATAAGTGGCTCATACAGCAAATGGGTGAAGTGTATGGGATTTCTAGTTGGACCATTTTTTAAGACTTCTGATCTAGCTAGGAGTTATACCATTATTATGAGACTACAGCACCCCTTAGTTTGACTGACTGATATCTGCAATTCTAGCATTTAAATTACGGACCTATAAATGGCTTTCTTCAAATTATACATAAAATAGTTCAGATTTATAGACTGTTTTAAAGCCTAGGTTATTTTTCAAGCTAAGGAAATATTCTAGATGAAATATAATACAGTTAAAAACTGTAAAAGAATTTAGCTTTGGCTCTATACAAGCTATTACAATAACTCTGGCAACATTTCACTTCAGGTAACAAGCAGAAAAGACTCACCTGGTGAGGGCAGCTACTAATAGCTGAATGAGAGTTTTGGGATGGCTATATATCCCCAAAAGCTTTATTCAAGATAATCTGAAATACATATGCATGGTAAAGAGAAACAGGTGAAGATTTTCTCTGCTCTCTTCTATGTTGTGGCTTAAGGTACAGACTGATAAAAGAAATGTCACCTGCTTGGGTGCCCAAACAGTGATTTAGGCTCAAAGTGTTTGACAAGGGAAACATTTACTTCTAGAAGAGGGGAATGAGAAGGGGAGATACAGCACATGGGTGAAATAGAAATGCTCCTACCTCCCATAATATTTCCAGAACACCTGAGTTCCATAAACATACCTTGGCTTAAAACTCCCAAAAGCCCTCAGCCCACTTTTTAAAATTAGTCTGATAAAATAAGCAATAGCCTGAAAAGATATGGCAAACTCTGATACAGATGGCATTAGATACATGATACTTATTTAAAATAATCTATGCATGATTCTTCAGGTTTTGGTATTGATGTGGCACATCTGCGAGCAGCCTTTACTAGAGAAAATAAAATCTATTTTGCTTTTTAATAAGGGCACAGTCAATGTTATACTTCTGGTAGGAATAACTAGTATGTATGTATTTTTCAAAAGACTGCCTGCAGTTTGTGAATATACATTACAATTGAAAAGTTACAGTATGTATAAGATACAATAGTTATGAGAGACACTTCGTGTAGCATGTCAGAGTTAATGCCACAAAAGAGCTTCTATTATGGATTCACATTTGTGTGTCTTCTATCTTTACAAAAAATATTTGTTAGTTGCTTAACAGTGGTAGGATAAAACACAAAGTAGTATGGGATTTTCAAACATTCAGTAAGTCAAAACCAAAAACTCTTTAACAAGATACGCAATTTGAAAGAAACCCCCACACTATGTCATCCAGCCACCTTCAGCCAAAAAAATTATCATGTGTGGGAGTATGTTAAGGTGTATTATATGGAGTGCATACTACAATTTAGTCAGAATTAATAACACAAATTATTTGTGAAATTTTTCAACTCTAAACTTTTGAATACACCATTTAATATACCTCTATAGTCACTTTAAAAAGACCAGAAATAGTACATACTTGGGAAACGCAATTTGGCATCTCTAAAAGTTCAGCAGCTTATTCATAGCAATGAAAGTTCTTTGGCATGATAATGATTCCTACTACTGAGGCTTACTGAACAGGGTTGCTGGTTCTTCGTCCTGCAGTACAAGGTGCTGATTAACTTGAAATAAAAAGGCATAGAGATTCAATCCACTGAAAGTAACAGCATGAATGTTCTTAATCCATTCATTCTACTCAGTAATTTTATGAGCAGCTCTTTGTACACAGTGCATCTTGCAGGAGCTGTAAGCCATTTTTACACTTCATTTACGTAACAAACAAGATGCAATTTGAGGATATGACAATTCAGGGAACCTCTCTCTATGAAAGTAGAGTTCTAATTGAGGGTATGAAGTTACTGCATCATTAAATGTCTCAGGATATCAAAGCCATGCCATTGGTCTCCTAGACCAGCAATAATAAAGCCTTGATAGCTCCCATCTGAATGGAATAATTTTAGGACAGCAGACTGCTGAAGACTAAGGAAAACTTTTCAGCCAGGTCAGGGCAGGTATAGATCTTGGAGCAGCAGAATTTCACCAGAAACAAAACATAGCACCAAGATCACTCCTCTAGAAACTAGTCTACAAAACTACAAAAAACTTTTTTTGCCCTGGAAGAACCATATTCATTTCTCTGAAGAATATATAATCACTAATGATCTCCCCCCAAATAGGATAATGGGCTTGGTTTGGTAAAAACTACCTACATGGTACATTAGTAACGGTGCAAATGAGTCAGAAGTGCTTGTACAGTTCTAAATGAACAGCAATTTATCAGATATTTTAAAGAAGTTCTTGTAGCTTCAGGCTGACTGATTTGCACTAATTGCATTACTTTGTTTTCTTTCATTTTGACTCATAAAATCTAGATGTATTTTACTGAAACATCTTTCTGAGTTTATATCACATATTCCCTTTCGATAGAAAGAAAGATGCTACAAAGCATATAAATTCTATAAAACAGACAGCCTGCCATTTGGATGATCCTTCAATTGGATTGTCTTCAAAATAGAAACTATTTAATCTATTCCTACATTGAAATTTTGATTGATATTGAAAACTCTCCATTTCATTTGTGATATTCTAAGTTAACAGCAGTTCCTAAAACCACCATCAATTACTGATGTGGTGTGACAAATAATGATATGAAGTTCACCCTTTCTTTAACTCAGCATATTCAAAAGCTTTTTTTTTTTCACTAAATTTTCAAACATTAATATTAAAGGACATGTATATGTTGTCTCAACTCATCAGTGAAATTCAGATGCTGGAACACCTTAGTATTTCACAACTGCAGTAGGCGAGATATCTTGCAAAGAATGTCAGAGATAGTATAAGAGACTAATTTATCTTTCCCTCAAGAATTAAGAGCAAATGTCACCCTTGCCTTAAAAGTATAAGCAAAATATAAAAGTATCTTTACTTGAACAAGGCAGTTACTATAATTGAAAAGTATATGGAGAATATATCTGTTTTGTTTAGCAAGCACTTAGAGCCAAAGCTTTTAACAGAAGTAATTTTATTCTCATATCTTGGCCTGAATGCTTAGAAACCTGCAATTGGTCAGTCTCTGCACAACACCACCACAGGTTCTAATCAGCCTGTGCAGGAATCCCCTTGAGTTACAGTTTCCCACAAAATGGTCTTTTACTTCCAAAACAAAACCTTCATAATCCTTTGAGGTCATGGAAACATAAAACAAAGCCAAAAGCTCAACTTCATGGGACTCCTTTTCTCTCATAGGGGCTAATTAGCTATTTTATTTAAATCCCAAAGTAGGAAGGTTGCTAATCCTTGACTTCAAAGTTCTCCAATTCTAAAATGTAATTAAAGAGAGCAACTCTTTCTTCCAATTTGGGAAGAGTTGACTTAACATTTCTGTTTACTTTCTTTCCTTGTCTCCAAAACAGCCTTGATTTGCAAGAATACCTCCCTCCAGTTCAGCTCCTTGAACTGCGCATTAGGAGGCAGGGCTACTCAGAGTGTTAGCTTTTTTAGTTTTCTAGCTATTTTGGATGTAGGTTCTGGTACTGGTGCAAAGCAACTTCCCTAAGTGGAAATATAATAGCAGCGTGGAAGGATATGGCACTGTCAGTGGTGGAAGGAGAACATGGAAGCACATATAGTCAGAACTGTCATTAGAGCCTCATGAAAAGTGCCCTACACAAAGACTTACATACTCTAATCTAAACTTCCTAAGTAGTATTGTACTAAAGTCTTTTGACTTACAACTGAAGCACATCCCAAACAACAAACTTATTGAAATATTGCAGATAAACCACATTATTTTCCCAAATATAACTGCAGTGAATTCCAACACTAGGTAGAAGCCAAACACTTTCTAGTATAGATTCTTTATTATAGATTTATATTTATGAAGAAAAAAGCAAATCAGTATTAGATTTTTTTAAATTACAAGAAATTATAGCAAGTTGGCTTTCTAGTTACCATGGTTACAGATCCCAATAGACCATTCTTTAAGAATTTTCTTCCCCACCCAAGATAGCAACAGTCTTTTTTAAAAACGTTATCTAGACTACAGCAAAAGATGATTTATAGTACATTTATGCTGATATGCAAATTAGCAGAGCTTTTGTTAATGAGACTGCCACTTGGGCACAAACACTGGCATCCTTATACTCAGAACGACAGCTGCTGAAAATTATAGGTCTTAATTCTAAATAAAGCATGAATACTCTAAAAATAAACTCCACAGCATTTTAGTTTGACAAATATGAAAAATATTTACTGTAACTATCTGACTAACCTAAAAATAAAAATCCAAGACAGTGGCTTTTTCTCATGATGTAATTTCTGAGTACAGTGTTTATTTCTGTCAGGTGCCTCTGTTCTTTTTTGCATTAATCTCTACAGTCCTTCTATAATAATTTTCATCATAATTAGTTAGCAGCTTTACTCACCTACAGCTGTGTACTAAGCAGTTTGACCTATGCATTATATGGGATTTTTCTGTATATTTTGCTCATCTTCTGGAGCTCTAGAACTCTCATACAGGGTTAAAGGAAAGGAATTTAGTACAATTTGCACACAAGAAACCCAACTTATTTAAAGGAAATGTTGTTCGAATGTATATCTTTTGAAGATAATCATACAGAATAATGCAATAAATCGATTTGCAACCAGTCTCTTTCAGTAAGTGTAAAGCCTTACCTACAATACCCAGATATACTCACAGATTTAACAGTTCTCCCAGATTTTCTTTCAGTTGTAAACATCACACATACACTGAAGGGATGCGATTTTGAGATTTCCAGAAACGATTGTTTGGAAAGACTGCAATAAAATTAATGCTTAGGCCAAAATTTGAACTGCTGGCCTTTTTCAGCAAATGATGGAAATCTACTGTGGATATTATCAGGTGCACCTTTAACAATGTCAAAGACACCAGGCACGTTTAAGCTAACAATTGGTTTGTCTGGCACACACTGAAAGGAGAGTAGCTAAATACTTTCAAAAATCCTCATTCTGGTTGTTTTGTTTTTGGTTTTTTTTTTCTAGTTCACTCGCATTACTAATGGAGTTTTATGCTTGATTCCCTCGTATGTTATCCAGATAAGTATATAAGGAAGTAAGGACCAAAAACTTGTGTAATAGTTTACTGGAATGAATTAATATGGAGGAACATACACGAATCTATGTACGATTGTTTATTTACAAGATTTACTATGTGTATTTCATTACACAAAGGATGTTCCACATATACAAATAATAATTAAAAAAAATGCATAATGTTTCCCTGCATTACGATATATCCTTAACTATTGTGTTCCCTGGTTTCCGTTATGTCAACATTATCTTCTTTGTCCCTCAGAGTCCTGTGACTAAAACTGTTTATCACGTCATACAGCTATCCTAAATTCTTGATTATTTTCTATAAACCAGTCATTTTACTAATAATATGTTATATTAAACTAACCTTAACCTGCAAATATATTTATTTTGTTTCTAATACAGGACATTATATAAAACTTTGGCAAAGTTAGAAAAGCAGATTAAGTATTTAGGTAAATATTAATTCAGCAATCCATCGTTAGATGGTATTAGACCATCTGCTCAAGACTCAAGAGTTCCTTACCATTGACAAAGGGAGAGAATGCAGGCAGCTGCTACTTGCTGTAATGCAGATGCATTTCCAGGTGTGGGAGAGAAGTCACCATTCTATGTTATTTAACAAATCAGATCTGCCTATCTATATTGTCATTTAAGTACCTCAAATTCATTTAGGTTAATACCAAGACAGTCCAATTTCTAACTCAGTGTGTTTTTTTAACCCTCCCCCTTTCAGCTAGACTGTGGGCAGACAGGTCTACCAGAGTGAGTAACACAGTTCTAGTAAAGTGTTCAACACTGAGAGGCTCCCTAGTGATNNATACCAAGACAGTCCAATTTCTAACTCAGTGTGTTTTTTTAACCCTCCCCCTTTCAGCTAGACTGTGGGCAGACAGGTCTACCAGAGTGAGTAACAGTTCTAGTAAAGTGTTCAACACTGAGCTGCTTCCTGCTGTGGTGTTTTCTTTGTCTAAAGCAGCCTAGTAGAGTACGCTCTTGCTCATGGGACTGAGCTGGAACCCAGTAGTGCTCATCCTAAGTTCCCTGAATGTAAGGAGAGACTTGCCCCCCTCTACTAAGCTATGTCATGACTTCTGTGCTTCTAACTCATTGTAGCATAAATGCAATGTGGACGGAGAAGCACATGCTTATGCAGAATAATGATTAGGGCATAAGATGGTGAGTTCAATCACTCTTGAAATGAATAGGACCAAGAGCCAAAGTTGCTGTTTCTTACATATGGGACTTCTGATAGTGAAGGAGGTCAGAATTAACAGTAGTAAAGTAGTAAGTGTGGATGCAACCCACATCCCATTATGTGCACACCCACAGTAAAAGGTTGTGCAGAATAAAGCTTCAGGAGACATGCACCAAATATTGACTACACTAGCTCTCTGCACTTGTAGTGGTGAGCTAAATATTGGACTTAAAAAGGATTAAACTGCCTCTTAACAGCATGTCTTCAGGAGTGGAAGAATAGGGCTCTTTAAGTGGTTATTTTTCTCCTTTCTTCTCTTGATTGTTTCTCAGATGATAAATAATACATATGATACATACCCTGATCTGTAACACTTCTGTCCTTACCATTTTACAGCTTAGCTATCTGGAAATCACATAACAATTACAAACTTTAGTCAAAGATAATGATTGATTGTATTTCCATCGCACATATTGCTGGAGATTTTTTATTACTGATTAATATTAACTCCTATGGTCATTCTATCATATTTGTTTTGAGCTGAACTACTTGTTTTAAAAGGAACCAAATAAAAACAACAACGGCTAAACCAAAATTCTCCAAGGCTCTATATAGACTAAGATGCAGCTATATACTCTCTGATACTTGTTCCCTCTTTTTGTGTCCTAATTGTAGAAAAGGGGTATCTGTATAGACTATATTATGGCTCCTTTATGCCTGATGAGCCCAAGTTTTCTGTCATGGGAAATGCGCGGCTGGTACTCATGTTAGTAGGAAGTCAAGATACAGGAAGGAACATGGATAGACTCTTTGGCTAGAACACACAGCTGTACTACTGTCTGATACCAGCTGTAAAAAGCCAGGGCAGGGTGAAACACAGGAATAACTCATTAATAGATACCAATACAAGAAGTATTTAAAACCACTGTAAATGAAAAAAAGACTGTGATTTTTAATTGTGACAGCAAAAGGAGAATCATAGAATCATAGAATAGTTAGGGTTGGAAAGGACCTTAAGGTCATCTAGTTCCAACCCCCCTGCTATAAGCAGGGACACCCCACACTAAACCATGCCATACAAGGCTTTGTCCAACGTGGCCTTAAACACTGCCAGGGATGGAGCACTCACAGCTTCCCTGGGCAACATTCATAGGAATATTGCATGCCTCTCCTTTATACTTTACACAGGGTAGTCAATAATTTTCTACTGACAGAAATTTTCCCCGTATTACTAAACAAATAAAAATAATTAGCATATTGGGCCTACAGTCATCTATCCTTTCCCTATTAAGTTCAAAATATTACACATATACTAAAGACTCTTTTTAAGTGTTTATTGAAAACTGTGCTCAAATTCAACAGAATAGAACCCATGAGGCTGAAAAGGGCTGCCTGACAATACATCCTGTCGTCAGTCAGTGGAGTTCTTCCCTGTCATGCTTCATGTGGTATAATGGCTTGCCCAGGTATTACACTGTCAATACCTGAATGATATTTGCAGGCTAAATTAAAATTGGTTTGTCTCTCATGCAGAAAAAAAAGAAAAAAAATTCTTTGCTGTAGGGATCCATACTTCTTACAAGAAAAACAAGTTATTCTAGGAATTATCATTACAATCTGCATCCTTTTATCCTTTCAAACACTTTGTAAAGTTCAAACCAGAATAATTATTTTCATTTTCCATAAGTAGAGAGTAAAAATGTGTTGCATTGTTTCATTTTCAATTACTTAGCTTTATCAATTGGTTGGGAGAGAAACAGTGGGAAATACAGTTGTATGTACTGAGAGTCATAATACAGAGAACTGCAGTACTCCCAAATTACTTCCACCAACAATAGATATATAGCTAATTTCCTTTAACTGCTGAGATTCCTATTAGAAGTTAATATAATAGCTGGCTCCTTGAAATCTAAACTTGCTTCACGGTAGACTTCCAATATCAGTTATCTTACTGTGCAACTTCTGAAAAGCATAAGATCATTGGCTTCAATTATTTATTAAAACCAGGTGCTCACACACAAATGTGTTGTTAGCCCAGAAAGGAAAATGAGACTATCTGGGAGAACGGTACTACATTTTCAACTAAGGCTTTTTTTAATAAAATGAAACAAAACAGAATTATCACAACTGATCATAAACTCAATTTTTAAAAATTCCCTAACTTATTTTCACTGTTAATATAAATATATGAATTTTAAGAGATGAAAGAGGCAAAAGTTACTGCAAGTGTTGAAAGCACTAAATAAGCTGTTGGAAGAATAGCAGAAAATTGATTATATAGAATAAAACTAATGGACCTTGGTAGCACTGTCTGCTTAAGCTCTTCTTTTCTGTGTTACCATTCAGTTTAGGGCTACTAGTAAAAAACTGCAAGTCTATTCATATTATAGTGCCAAACTCTTGACACAGAATGAAAAAATGTCTTTGGCACCTAGCAGAATTTTGCAAGCTGCTTTCCTTTTGTTCCAGTGGCATCCAGCCTGCTCCCATATTCATCTTTTGGCCTAAGCAGCAAAATCATTTGCTTCCTAGTTGTACTGGAAATGGCCATTCTCTCATGACAAGACCATCTTCAATGATAGTTAATTAGTAAGCACATGGTAGCAGAGCCTTCCATCTTGCCCTTTACCACACAAACCAGGCATTTATTAGCAGCACATACTGCATAATTAGTATTAGGACAAGTCTTGCAGTGGTAATTAAGTCCTTAGACTTGATTTTTTTTTATAATGGTAATAATTTATTTCTGAAGTTCCACCTGTCTATCCATTAAAGTGGTGATGTGTCAGGGCACATAGGGGAGTAATCTGTTATATTGTCTATGCATAATTTAACTGTTAATTCAGAAGGGGAAAAATGTATCTAGTGTTAAATAAAGCCAAGTATTCTCATGTCCATTAGTGTCCTCTTTACCTCCCCTATAATATGTGCTTTTAGGAATGTGTAATAGAAATCTGGTGGCTTTCCAATTTATACTCTTTACAGCAAAATTTGTGATTGAGAAATCTACAAAGTCAGCTTTTGCACAGAGAAGTCCTAGAATACAGAAAGTGTGAAAACGTTGCAAGAAGGTATAAAAAACTAGAGGTCCGAGCATATATTCTAGAATTATTCTAGTGAACAAGTCACCCACTTTCTCTCACTTTTACATAAATTCTTCATAAATACTGGCATTGTGTATGCTAACCAAAATCCTGTTCGTTGGTCAACAAATGGTAATAAAACCATCCAAGACACTTCTTAAACAAAAAATAAATAAATATTCAAATACTGTGCTACTCCTGTTAGAAAAGTGAGCTTCATAAATTTACTTACAGGATTAACATGATGAAGACTGCAGCCTTTATCAACTGCAGTACAATGGATCCTACACATTTTGTTAATGTACTGAATACAGATTATTTTCCTTTTATTCACTATAGAAAACAGTATTACCACATTTTATCAAATATGTTTAAGATATTTCATATATATATTTAGAATTTTCAAAAATAGGCTTAACTTAGAATGTCTAAAGACAGAATGTTTTAGCTATCTTTTTGTGTTTCCCTGTCATACCCCAGTAAATTTATGATCCAGTGGGCAATTCTAGGTAGATTTAGCAAAGGGTAGGAGGGTCAAGGAGAATTTGACTTCCTAAAAGGTGTTATAAAATTGGAGACTAGGAAAAGGGTAGGTAAACTGGTAACCGGACACAGCTACATCCTGAGACATAATTTTCTGAGAGGAAGGTAGGCAGAACATAACAGCTACACACTCCATCTGAAGGCAGCTGGATCAGGCAACCTGCACATATCTAGTTGCAGACTAATGACAAAATGCTTTATCTGCAGGGGTGTCACAGACAGACCCAGGAAGGAACAGATGTTACTGCCATGGAAGACAGCTCTGAGAGATTAAAGGACAAAAAACCTGTAGGAAACCAGGCACTCTCATTAGCTCCTCAGCTGATAGAACAACTATTACTATACTTACATATATTTACAGGTATGCTTAATACATACCACCTTTATAGGCAGCTGAGTAGAAACCTTTCAATGGCCTGTTGTATAGGTGATGTATATACATTGAGAGATGGTGATTAACAAGACACCATTTTTTGTTGTGTGGCTGCCAGAGAATAATGACGTATGGTTTTCCCACTAATGGAGGGTGCTCCAAAAGGAGGCTTCTTATCTGAACACCACACTGGATGACAGAAAAACACAGGGAGGCAAAGAGTAACTGAACAAAAATACCCATACTCCTGATACTGACTTTGTGGTGTAGATCTTACTAAAGGAATGTCACACAGATGACTGGTCACAAAATTTGATTTCTCTTCGAGGCACAAACTTAAAGACCTCCAGCTCTTACAATTTCAGAAAATACTGAGTCCTGGCTTCACTGGAGACTGTCTGTCAAGGATAAATCCTGCTACACATTAATATGTAGTGAGAGTCACAATACAGAGAACTGCTGCACTTGCAAATCACAGCAAACAGCAATAGACAGCTAATTTCCTTTAAGCATACAAGGATATGTCTGCCGGAAGATGGGCAGGCAGCCCTTTTCAAGAAATTCTTTGTCCTCCTAAGAGAGAAAGAGTACTTGCATAATGACAGGTAAATTAAACTTTTTATCCTTGAATCAAAGATATTTAAAAATGCCTTCCTGGTGACCACAAGCCCAATTATGTTTGCTTATGTTTATATTTGCAAGACCTTCCGGGGCACCAAGATTCTCTTTTACAAAGGACGGCAAAGTTAACACATTACTAGGCAGACAGAAATTGAAACACTGTAGCACCCAAATGCTCAACAGCAATAGAATCAAAGTACGTAAACTATGGATATAATCTCCCTGTCCAGTAAAACTCTGATATAAGTGGTTGGAAAATACTATTATGTATATGTATACATATGGTACTTTTCAATATAACTGCTTTAGAAAACATTGATTGGTATACTGTATTATTGCACTTAATGTCCTGACATCGTAACAGCTGATGGTCTTTCCTGTTCTTGGTGTAGAATTTTAATTATTCAAAGTGTAGCTGTACTAGATTAGTATCATGAAAGACCATTTCCAGCTTGTAGAAGAGGTTTTAGAACTTCTGACAGATAGTCAGATTAAGATCGCAAGTGGTTTTCACCCCAAAGTTTCCCTGACAGGGTTTTAGTCCCCTACAACTCTGGACTGAATTGACTGCTCACATTGAAGAATAAATTTTTTTGACTACAATGAGAAAAGCGCCTGATTTTAGATGAGGCTTTAATTTGTTTCTTCCTCGTTTGCTAAAAATTTTCTACAAGTTTCCTAGCTTTAGGGAAGATTAGCCAGATTTTGTAATTAGAGTTGCATAAAAAAGACTGAAGAAAGCATTGGTTGGAATTTTCTCAATCTTGCATTAATTACTGTCCACTTAAGAGACAAGCAATAGTTGCCAGTTTAATCGTTTTATGAGATTCCATTTATCATTCATGCTAAAATGGCCCTGGGTATGTTCTTTTTATCCATTATAAATCAAAATAAATAATGAATAATGGTAAGTAATTGGAACTAATGAATCAGACATGGCATTCCTTATTCCCACTACATCAGCTCTTCACATGTGCACTGCTTAGAAAAAACAGAACTATATCCACAGACAGCAAAAAAATAGACAAGAAGGTGATGCCACTATTTCAAAAAACTTTTGCAGCAATTCAGCATTTGGCACAAAAAAAAAATAATTTGAAATAAATGTGGATGCTTTGGAAACAGAGAAAAGAGATCAGTGCTTATTTTCTTGTTTCAGAGCAGTCAGGTGGACCTGCACCGTGGGTGAAACATCTTTTTGTATATTTATTACTAGCATGTGGGCTACGCATGAGAAATAGTGAGGTCTATACTGCCCCAATTTTTGTTTTCATATAATTTATAAAATCCCTTAGTTCTATAAAAATAGATTTGCAGCTCCAGATTTTCTTTACATTCCATGCTTACAAAAGTAGTCCTGTAATATATTTACACTTTTTCCCATTGACAGTTTTGGCTAATATATATCCTATATGGCAGTGAATTAAAGATTAAAAACTGCAAAGCACTCTTATTGTTGGAATTAGCATAAGAGTTCTCGTGATAGACAAGAAGATATAAATAAATGGTTGATATAGAAGTTTTTTTTATTGCTTTATACAGTTTCTAGGTCACCCAATTATATTCATCTTCCCTTACATGTAGTATCCAAAGAGTAGGACTAATGTGTAGTATTTGACAGTGTGAACCTAGATAATATACAGAGATTACCTGATTAACAGAAATATATATACACACTAGGGGTGCTTCTCATCAAGAAAGTATTTAATTTAATCTGAAGCTCACTTTCATGTTAAATACTTGAGAAATAAAGACTAACTTCAGAAAAAAGTACTTTGAGGTAAGAAATGAGAATACTTTGTTCTAAGGATCTAAAGCACTTTTGGTCTTGTTGTCTTCACTATTTTGAATCCTTTTAGTCAAAACAATTTTCTAAATACAATACAAATTGTTTACCTCAATCAGAGAGCAATATCTCAATGGAAAATGGAATGCCAGAAAACTAGTTCTTCTGTAAAGCATGTGGAAAATGGCTTTGAAGGTATTTATGCTGATCTTGTAAGAGTAGCTGAACGATAAGAAAGTCTGTCATAGCTTTAGTCTTAATGAAATACGAATGAAAATAAACAAATACATGAATTCGATGTTAACATATTAGAACAACTGATGTTTGATTTGAAAGAAAATAGAAATAAGAACAATTATTTGAACTGCACTTGTACAAAAAAAAAAAAATGTGTAGAATTTTTTTTTACATTTCACATGTGATTTAGCAGAAACCATTTTCACAAAAATAAAGACCTATCCAGCAAGGCACTTAAGTCTTGCTTTAGCAAAGCCAATTGCATCTTTCAAATATTTACCTGTTTTGCAAGGATCACTTTCCCAGCACACGATGTTGACCATACCACCACTATGCAGTCCATTTAGGCATAAACTTTAATTAACTCTTCTTCATTCAATTTTCAAAGCACTATACATGCTATTCTTTTTCTGCACTTTGTTTTCATTTGCCGCAGTTTTTGTCCCTGATCAAATTATGACACTTTCATTGCTACTAGCTGTATTTTCAAACATACAGTCTTCACAGTTGTCTCTAATGTCTAACAGGAGTTCCCTGTATGCATTCACAAAGATTTCTCTTTAACCTCCTTTAAATCCCTCCTTGCAACTTTCCTCTGCCTGACAGTGATTAAGGTGCTGGTAGACTGGTAATGCTGCCTCTTAAGCTAAGTAGCTCTGTCTCATCGTTTCAACCCACTTTCTCATCTGTAGCAACATGCCATTTCCTGTCTTATAACCTCTTTGAGCAAAAGTAGTATTTTCATGCCATGTTTCTATACTACCTGGTACAACAGGATTCCGATGCATGAAAGAGAATGTTAGTTCTGATGAAATACTGACAGATCATACATAAAAACATGTATAAATACAAGTGATGCTGTTTTGAGTTAAGCTTCTGTCCCTAATTAGAGCAAAATGTTCAGAACCCCAGTGGAAATGAAAGCAAGTCTGCCTGTACAACCTCACTGTCCTCTGGGGGCTTGGCATAAAGCTGTGGGTAACTTGTGTGTAAACCCAGCTAGAAGAAAGGAATTTTTTTCAGGTAGGACTTCCACTGTTCACTATCAGCAGGCCCACAAAAATGCAAATGACTTAACCATTAGTGTGCTAACACACTTTCATTTCTTCAAGACATGCTAACCATGACCTGCATGAGCCCTTCAGCACAAAAATGAATGTGTTCTTTCTATTGCCCCTGCAGTGAGGATTTTTCATAGTACAGGAGCAAAACAGTACCGTTCTGTATCTCAGAAAGACACCAGGTAATGCTGAGTGTGCATGAGGATCTCTCCTTCAAAATTCAAAATGAAATAAAATATTTGTCAGTCCCACTTTATCAAGTGATTTAGAAGGGAACATGTAAGTCCCTTTGTTACAGGTAGGGAAAACAGGGAGGCTGCAAATGTCTTGTCCCCAGGCTCTGCTCTCATAACTCAGTAATAATAAGCCCAAGTGATAGCATCAAAAGAAGATACTCAAAAGAATTTATTGATACTGGATATAAAATTAGATAGAAGAAGAGACTTTTTCACCATGCCAGGATGAAGAAATATTTCGCAACAGGAATGTAATCATTGAAGCCAAACAAACAAACTGCATACCTGCAAAGACATCTGTATTTGCAGGACAGAAGCTCGCGGTTCCAACTCATGGATTATATATATGAATTACTTCATTGTTATATTTACAGAAATTTATCAGGGTACATTTTCTTTTGCAGTCTGTAATGGGAAACAGCAGAGGTCCCTTTGTAAACTAGACCTGAAGTATTAAGCCAAGGAACTCCACATGCAATATTTTTTGCAATACAAACCACAGGAGACAAGAGGATTTTAACCAGTTAAAAACACTATAACTGTGTAAGAAAGCCTGAGGAAAGGCAGGTCTAGGAATCTGATTTAAGATAAGGAATGTATGTAAGGATGACTGAGAATGCGGAATACCATTATAGGGTATGTCACATCCTTGTCTGTAAGGAAGAACATGGCCAGGGAATTCTAAGTCCATCACTAAACAGCAATAGAGACATTTCCAGCCATGCAGAGGGAAAAAGATGAATTTAAGTTTTTTGTATCTCTACTTAGTAATTCTAGTCTAACAAGGGGATGGGACCTGAAGAATATTTGGAGAATCCATGGAAGCTAATGGATGAAGATGATGGGCATTTCAGGGAGGGATTTCAAGAAAGTCTCCTGTTTAGAGGCATTTACCTGTACAACAAATTTCTGCCAAAGATTATGATGACCTCTGTAGAGCATTATGAGAAGAAGGTGTCAATTTCTTCTTCCCCAGTGACCTTCTTGATTATTTTCCTGGGTTTTTCCCCAGGCTTATATTGAATAAGGCTTAATTAGACACATAATATATCTAGACCAATTTCTGTGTATCTTATTATCCCTGTTTGGAAAGTGGTCTGTAGCTGATGCTGAGAGAACAGTTTAAGAACAGAAGCAGTGTGCAGTGACCCCTCCTCTTGTATACACTCCCTGGTTCCAGAAAATTACAGGTCAAGGGCTATGCTTTTTTATTCTGGTAGCAATTCTAATTCTCTTTCACCATGATTACATGCAATTGCTTTTTGAAATCAAGAAAAACCTGCTAGCAAATAAAAAAAGCTGTGTTATGGTCTTCTCTGGGTTATTACAAAACCAAAGGAAGATTACATGTGACAATTTTTTGTCCAGCTATGAAAAAAGATAGCAGTAATTTTTCATACCTAACAGATAAAACTAATTATTTATCATGACCTCATGAATGCCTTACATGACAGTGACATGCTGTACAGAGGTACTTAAATAGGTACACTCACTTTTTCAGCTGGCAAAAATCCACTGTAAATCATTCAACTGAGGTTTGCATTTACTGTGTATTTATCAGTTCAAAGAGAGGAGACTAAATAAAAAGATGGCTTCTCTTTGCCAACAAATAGCTATAAATGATGGTATGGAAGAGTAATACCAAACAAAGTGAAGATGCCTGCCTTGACTTCAGAATGAGTAGGTTTGGGCTGTCACCAACTACAGCTATTAATTCTAAGCTAATGGCTGCCATTTGTTGTTTTTATCTTTAAAAGTGACTTGCATTTATACATAACATTTTCAAAAAAAATTAATCTCAGAACCAGTCTAAGGTAATTATTTAACCATTACAGAAAAATCATCAACTACTGACATTCATTCTTCCTCTTGAGCACATTGGATCATAAAAAAAAAAACAACTTACTGTGACTACTGGCCATGCTAGAATTTGTAATGATTCAGAGAAATCATTTACCTACAAAATCAAAAATTCTGGTAGTTATCGATTGTTCATGACTCTACATCATTATTATTGCTGACAACTTTGATAAGTTTCTGATGGCTAGGTATTCTTACTGAATTTACAAAGCTATACAATAATTCTGCATTAATCTACTAAGACACGTATACTAAAAGGCATAACTGGTTCTCCCCTTTTTACTCATAGTTCTGGAAAACAAGAATCCAACAATTTGATAACCTTATTTAAAATAATAATAATACTTCAGGAGATAATATCAATCTTAATAAAGCCCTTACTATACAGATGAATGTTCTTTATAGTGTGTCTATGTACATAAATAAATGTCACTGCTGTAATGATAAAACACCACCTCTTTGGAAAAAAAAAAAAAAAAAAAGAAAAAAGCTATGCAAGATGTAAACAGCTTCATCCCTCTCTTCAAACGCTTAAATTGCCCCTTGTAGTGAAATTACTGAAGAGGAAACAACATATTAAATGTCAAATTGACCTGGGACAGATAATATTATTGGATTTTAGTCATCAAATATTTCCTTTTTTCTTAATTGCCTATTAGTCTCTATGAACACAAAATGCTCAGGAGCAAAAAGCTTTTATCTTTGTTATGCTTTTGCAGATCTGGTCATGCAGAGTAAAAAGCCAAGCAAACCTTCACAAACCATATATCAGGCTCTTTGTAGAGTATGAAACTTTGAGGGTTTATTCCTGTTCTGAACATGAACCATCAGAACATGTAAAAAAATAGCATAGCTAGCTAAAACAATTGCTTGTGCTACCCATGTGAGCTGTATATTTTCACTTGCAAGTCATTATCTTCTACACCAGCAGTTAGCATAAGAAAAGAAGCTCAAACCAAATGGTTGTTACAGTATCTAACGAGATGCCCAGATGGGTTAGTAAACAATATAAAACTGTTACTAACCAGAACCTAACCATAAACATGTTAATTTCAGGCTTTTTGTAAAATAATTCTCAGAAATTAACAGCACCTACAGTTACGACCTATGGAAGATAACATCATTGGAAGTTTTTTCTTTAAACAGAGTAAACGATACATGAACCCCCCTTTACTCAGCATCTACTTTGTACATATATTTATGAGGAGGGCTTGTACTGCTGCTGCGTTCTCCAAGTTTTATGTTGCTGTCACTGCATGAAATTACCTTGTTGTAAAACTAGGAACTATTAAGTTTCTAGCATTTGAATTTCTGTAACAAACAATATGATATGCATTTTAAAGTGGCTTCAGAGCTGCTCTAACACAGAATCGGGTACAAGCATAACCAGAGCACTCAAACTACCACACCAAGATACCCTGACAGGCAGAAAAAGAGATGAAATACAAATTGCTGACTTCTGTTAGCTGAAGTCTTCCCAGCTATGATGAAATACCTACATTTCTACAAGCTCTGGTCAATAAGAGTTGAACAAGGTAAAAGAATAACCTCTTGACCCAACATTTCAAATCAACTAGCATAAGTATTTCCAATTTAAAAAAATATTAATAAAAGGACAGCATAACAGAATCACCCTGTCTTAAATATAGTTGCTATTAGGTGGCTGATACTTTTACATCAACTTAAGACCAGCAAAATCAGAAGGAAGATACTCAATTTTTTTGATAACTGAAAATTATCTATCATATTAACTGGTAATTTTTAATTTAAAGCCATAAAAAGCTTATTTCTTTCCTTTAAATTTTAAATAACAGTTTTGCATGTGAAAGAATGCATTACAACTGCAAACGTGCCTATTTGGATAATTACAGATACTGTATTTCATTGTTATATTACAACAGAAATGAATGCAGGCAGAATGAAAACACACACTCAACAACACCCTAACCCCCATGCTAACTTTATACAAAGTATATTTCTTCTGATATTTCTTGCCAATTCAAACCAGCCTGATGTAAAACTCAGCATTTACTTTTTGGGGGCAGTAAAGACTAGGTACTTAAGCATTCGTAAGTTTTTTTGTTTTGAAACATGCTTCCTTTTGGATGGTTAAGAGCATATTTAATTCTGCCAAAATAATATTTACCTTCTCACAATGCATTTGAGTACTAGAAGACAGTGTTTTAAGGAAGATTTTCCTGAATGGATAAGAAGAAATCAAATGCAGCATGTTTAGCAAAAAATTTAATGAGGCTAAAATCTGCTACTTTGATGCTGCTGTTTCCATTAGATTTTATGGTCTTTGCTTCCTACTTAGTCCTGACAGCATATCATTCAAGATAGTCCCAATTCACTAAGGTACTTACACATGTTCCAGGTCTCTCTGAACTCAATTACTCACGTGCCTGAAAACTAGGCATGTTCTTAGCCACCTTGCTGACGAGCAGCCTCATTTAATTTTTATTTAAGTCAGTGGAAGGACTCCGACTGAATTTTGAAAGATAACATTCAAGTCCTAAAACCTACATCATCTTGTGAATTCTGTGTGGGTGGATAACTGTATCCAGTTCATATTGGTCTGCCATAATATAATGGTGGGGCAGTTTTAGCTATTTCTCACACATTGGAGAACTTACACTGCAGCTGAATTTTGTACCAAACCTGCTCCTCCATTCTCCACATTCTGCCATGGTACCACAGCTGCTGATCTGCTTATACTAGCACAAGATACCAACTGCCTACAACCACCTTGATACTGAAGATCAAATTTATTCTCTTGGCTATCCACGTGAAATGTTAAAGAGAGCATTATCTGCCTCTCTGGCCATTAAAAAACTGAAGGAAAATTAGAGTCTTTCAGGTAGACTACCAGCAAGAACCAGTTTGTTGATAGGAAAGCTATCTACAGCAAACCAGTTCCAAGTGGTAACAGCATGACTCCTGCCTACGTTCCATGCAATTTAATAAATGTACTTTCCATTTTATCATCCTCCATGAAAAAAAACTCTGCATTATAATTAAAACAAGTACTTTGGAGACTTTAAGACCTTTTTTCTTTTTAATAAAAGGAATTTACAGGACCCTATCTTAGCACCAGTAATGGAGTGAAATTCACTGTTGCAGTGACAATTTCAGCTTAAAACTCAAGTGGACAACTTGTATTTTTCTTTTCAGAACTACTCATTGGCCTGTCCCTATCAGAGAAAAAGAAGACTGAGATTTTTAATTTGTTTTATTCTGTACTATAGTAGATAGCACTATTCCATTTACAGTTTTTACAAATACAGGAAATAACGAGGTGTCAATGAAATCTAGGAGGTAGAAAGCCAAGGGAGATGTTGATGCAATGTGTAGTTAATCTGTGGAAATACTTATTTGGAGTATGTGGATGATAAAAGTTTAGATGAATACAAAGGCAGACTAGACAAGTTAAAGGAGAAAGAACAATGAGATCTAGTAAATATGAAGGTAACACACTGATGATATTTTAGTCTTATTCTGACTTACATCCATTTACAGTTGGTTATACTAGAGACGAGAGCCTAATAGCTTAGAGTACCTCTGTTCTGATCTTGATCCCATTGAAGTAACTGACAGAAGCATCCCTCAACTATTTTCAGGAAGGCAAGGCTTAATTCTGAATTCTATTTATTATATCCAATACTGAAGCATGAACAAGGTGGTGATCTTATTTTCCTGAGTATAGACATGTAACATGAGAGATTGTTCGTAATCTGTCCAGAGGATCCCAGATCATAACAGTTCTATGCTTTTGTGCAGCAGTCCACATGAGCAACTGCAGAATTCAATGTGCAAAGTGTAACAAGCTTGTAAATCTTTGATTTCACAGTCTGAAATGGCAAACAACACTGAAAAAAACAAGGGATCATAAAAACTATTCATTAAGCACACTTCAAGTATTTCTGACTGCTCCTCGGTCTCTCATTAATAGATTAGCTAATTAATCATAAGTATCTTAAATGCTTCAGGATGTTTTTGAATATTTTGGTTGCACTGATATTTCAGGTGAATTATATTTTTATTTTCCCAGCCTAACTTTAAAGAAAAAGTACTTCTAAAACAGCCACCTTTAAAAGATGACCTTTTCATTTTTAAAACATTTAAGAGCCTTTGTTAGAGTTCAATATTAATTTTAATTTTGAGCAGATTCATAAATGGGAAGGAGTAGAAAGTCAGTCACTGTACTGTATATTGAAACATATTTCCTTTGGCTGAGAAACCTTTTTCTTGTTTTTTGTATTGCTTCTTGCCTGTATTCTCTCTTGTCTGTATCACTGATATGCAGAAAATGAGCTAGAGCAGAAGTTTTATTCAATATGAGGCATGGTAAGAATTTGTAGGAATGCCTGTACTTCTCTCAAAGCTTAAGTCACAGTGTCTGAGAAGTGTTTAAACACAGCCAGGTTTAATGTCATTAAAACCACTACATTTGAAATACTGCGCAATGTACTTTTATTAAGAAATTATAACACCGGTTTACTCCAGTAGCCTGTCTCAAGCAGAGAGCATAACAAAAGACCTTGTGGAAAGTAATGAACAGTTATGGAATAATCTGCCTATTGGGGATGCTTTTTAACTCTCTAAGCCTGAAGGACACTTTGCGTACAAAATCTTTATTTGATATAATACAAAGTCAAAGGAAGTATGCAAACATCTAGCTCATTTACAAACAGTATTAAGATCTTGGCCTCAATTCTATCCTGTATGTGAAAATGAGATTTATGCTGTCTGTGCTGACAAAATTTATATTTTACAAAAGTATGTTTTTGTCCTTCATATTCTTTCAGTTATCCATTTTTTCTTGTACAATAGCAAAATGTAAGTTTGAGAACACGCTTTATCTTTCCCATATGTATCTACTTCCATATTTCATGATTTTTCTTTCTTTTTTAATCTAAGCTAAACTAATATGTTAAGTATTTTCGTGGAAATCTTTCTACTCAGTCTCCCTTTATATGCCTCCTTTATTTTCTGAATTACCTTTTTTAACCAGAACTGAATGTTGCATTCTAGCTGAATAGTTATAATTGCCTTATGTGTAACATAGCACTATTTTCTATCTGTCTGTTTAAAAATCCCAACACCCTGTTCGCTTTTCCAATTCCTGCTAGAGTAATTGAGCAATTTCTAACAGGTCTTTACTGATCAGTTAGAACACAGCGATATGTATGGGTAGCTCAAATTACACTTCCCAATGAGCCCTAACTTTCACTTGTCAGCTATGACATACATCGATCATCAAGGTAATCACTCACCCAGCACTGCCATAGCTCTCCCTACATCTTTTCCTGTTGGTTTTCACAATCATACATTCTGAAAATGGTTCTGTTTTCTACTCAGCCACATATGACAGAGTCAAGGAGATAAAAGTTGGAGCACTCAGACATCTGGCTGGTTGTAGATTCTCCTGCTGTAAAAAAGAGCTTCAAGTAGATAGCTTTGCCAAAACAGCTGTGCTATGGAAGAAAGATGTCATGGGAGGTTCCCTGATCTAAATTCTTCTGCAGGAGAATACTGGTTCATTGAAACTGCGTTTCATGGGAATTATTCAACTTCTGTCAATTTAAAGGACAGCCCATATTTTCCATCTCCATCTGTCAACTTCAGGTATTCTGAGTATCATGAACTTCCAGGCCTTGCACTGTAGTAAGGAGAAAAGAAGACAAGCTGAGATGCTAAGAGCCGTCTCAAAAGCTCTCAGTTTATCCTACGGTCTAGCTAAAAAGACAAGGAAGAGATATAAGGAATGCAGAAGGTCTTTAGTACATGCTTACGAACAAACTCAAGGCTACAAGGCTGGGTGAAGCCTATCGTTTTCAAATTCTCCCTGTCTAATGAATTTTAAATGGGGAATGGTGCTTCCTCTTTTGGGCATCTAGAATTTATATGCCTCAAATTTGTTTAGCTTTCATTACAAATCAGAATGAACTCTAACTTAAAAAAAAAATCCTCTCTGTGTATTCCTACTTCATTATAGTCCACACAAGAAAACTGAACATTTGTCACTAAACCAGGACTTAATATATATTTTTATCTTATAATCTTGTCATGCAATTTGATACAACTGAGAAAACTGCTCAAGTACACCAACATGCACAACTGCTAAACTTGTGCAACTTTTAATGAAAGTATTATATACTCAGAGAATTCCTATTCCTAGTTCAAAATAAATTTGCCAGGTTGTACAGAGCCTTGGGTGACATTGTTTAGTGTGAGGTGTCCCTGCCCATGGCAAGGGCATTGGAACTAGAGGATCTTAAGGTACTTTCCAACCCTAACTATTCTATGATTCTATATCAAAGAAAAACATTTATTCTTACAGTTCAGATAAAAGGGTGGTACAATTTGAACAGATTAGAAATTTTTTGACAGAGCAATTTATTTTCTATCAGAATGTATCTTCAATTTAGTAAAAGCTATGCAGAAAGGCACATTGTCAATATTGAAACTAATTATAACACCTTTTTCATCAAATTTCATTTTGGGAGTGGAACACTCATTTTTAATTTTCGAATTAACTTGTTTCACAAGCATATTTTTTATGCAACAGCAAAATGTCTCTTTTAAGTTTAATTATGTTTTTGAAAATTTTACTGAAATTTTAATTTCAATTTTCTGAGTTTGAGGCTTGCCAACTTAGACTTTGCAGAATACTCTGCAAAACAGAAGTTTCAGTTTGTTACACTTCTACACAGAGCAGCTTTCCAGGTTATTCAGAATCTGTATCGAGAGGAGACTGCTGTTACTGCAAGGGATTTTGTCATTTTCAAAAAATGAAAACACTGTATTGCTATTATCTTATTTTATAAGATGTACTGGGTGGGAGTCCTCTTACAATGGGAATAGAAATGTATGGAAACATTGATTGCTAACCTCTCACTGTCTTAGATGGAAAACCTACATGCATTTCCAGCAGGCTGTGAAGTAACTGGCAGTTATGACTAGTTGGCAAAAGATGGGTTTGTGATGTTTTCAAAACAAGGAGAGAATGTTAGTTTCTCTGGCTAAGTCCTCCTCCAGCAGCAACAATTTGCAGGTTTCTTCTTTCCATTTTTAAATTACTTTTTGTAACAGTGGTGCCCACAGTTTCTTCTGCATCACCTGTACAATCAAGCTCTTCTCCCTTTTAGTGCACTCAGAAAAGTAAAAGACAGGCTAATGCCCCCGAGACAAACACACAGAAGAACAACTTTACATTTCCTTTGTTTGACACTGTTTCAAACTGAAGACAGCTGCTGTTCTGCTGCAAGCTGATCTATATTCAGTTCCTGTGTGAGCTTTCAGTGGGCCTTTTAGAATCATCCTGTACTTCATTTGAATAACTTTCTGGCAGAATCCACAGACAAGCAGGGCAATAGTACTGAACGTAGGTTTTGCCTTGACATTTTACAGCTAATTTTTTTAACCTGTACAAGTGGGGTAGAAGCAGGGAGGGATAATAATAACCTATGAACTAGAGACTTTAAAAGGTCAGGAAAAGTCAAACGGCATACGCAATATTGCTGCCAGTTGCAGGACAAAACCTTAACAGTGAAAACACTAAGAAAAGTGTCTTATTCCATTAAGAAACTTAGTACGAAACATAGGGAGCACCAACCCCAAATAATTTATAACAGTATTAATGCATGTGGTGAACAGACTGCTATAATTGTGGTTGAACAGTAAAATTCAAGCCTGGATTAAGCCTCTAGGGTCTACTAAAACTAAAGCCTGAATAGGAAAGATCTAGTTTGTTACAGAAACAGAACATAATCACCCAATTAGAATCTGTGCAATAAACATTTGTGCAGAAATATACACTGATTTATGTGCATTTGAGGTTTTATGAAACAAAATTCTAATCAAAGAACATTAAAAATGGTTCCAAGGTTGGATACTCAAATGTAAGGCAATTCCAGAGGCTGACTGTGAAACTTTTACATAGCCCTTTCTGCACAGACAGTTTGATTATGTCTTTGACTGCATGCTGGTTTTTTCTGCATAATCTCTGCCTTATTCAGGGCTCATGATAGACAGTACCAACTTAATGAAGTAATAATTCAATATTTTGTTTTCTCTTTGTTGTTCATCATGTTGCTCCATGCATTTCCTGCAGCATCCTGCTTTAAAGACAGAGTTACTAATTTCTTTGCAGTTATTAATTTTCTCAGAGCTACTTTGCTGGTGCTTCCTTCCATACTTCATATCTGAAAAGTTGACTGATTTATTTTCACAGCAGCCTTAACACTACTGGCTACTACAACTGTAGCAAAGACACATTAGGGTGAAGGCATCCATTATTTCCCAAGAGTCAGGATGAGACACTTAGGACCTGATTTTCAAGATTTCTGAACACACGGAGCAATTCATACACGGAAGCCCATTTTCCAAGAGGACAAGCTTCACATCTTCAAATCTAGATCTTGGGTTAGGAATCTTAAAAATGAGGAATATACAACCACATCTAGGAAAAGTCTGTTTAATCACCTTTCAGGTACAAGATAGTGCCTTGATGTCAGTGGCAGACATATGCTAATTTCTCAGAGAGAGCAACAACTACTTCTGTCCTGAAATGATCCCTTTTCTTCCGCAGTCCTTTGCCTACCAAAAGAGTATGCTTTTCAACTTTTGCAACAAATGAGGCAGAAGTCAGAGTAAAACACTTTCATTAGTCAGTACTGATGAATTCCCAGAGCAGGCTTATCCTGCTCTTTGCTTGAAATGTAAACGAGAAAAAAAACCTTACATGTATGTTAGATTGGGAAGCAGCTGAAGTTGCAGAAGCATCCAGAGCAATGTAATTTCAAAATGTTTAGCTCTGCTTTCATCACTTCAGTTGTGAGCTTTTAAGCTCTCTCTGCAAATCTCTGGTTCAATTTTAAAAGCAGAGCAAAAACCCAACCCTATTATGTGATGTTTTACTCACACCAGTGTTACAGCAATTATTTAAGGAGTTGTTAGATCTACCCCATAGTTTCTCTACTTGAGGTAGCACAGTAAGTAGCAGAAGTCACAGGCAGGTAACTGTTGGATCACCACCAATTGAAATACCAGTCCAGAATCTCCTGGAGATTTTTAGAAACATTTACAGCTAGCAGAAAAAAATATCTGTGTTTATGAATCCTGGAGGCCATCCCAAGGCACTGATGGCCTAGGGAACATACTCTTCTGCCTCATCTTCATAGGCCTGACCTTTCCTCTGTTATTTTTCCAGTCTGTTCGTCTACTTCTGTTTTCTTTCTAATTTTTGCTCATTTTCTAAGCACTGCATTTTTACTGAACTGGACCTTCATGAGCCTATCAACTCAGTTTCAAGTTTCTTTACTCAACCAAACTTAGCATGCTTCTTCAGAAGCATGAATTCTAGGCTACTACCACATAATGTACTGAGGAACAGAGCAAGTTGAAGCAGCTGACTTACTAGAGAAAGCATACTGAGTGCTGTGTAAAGGGCATGTTATTTTTTTTTTTCTACTGAGAAACCTTTTAATATCTTAGCTATTTAATTAAGCTCACTTAACATGTTGAATACTTCCCACTTTACCCACCCCTATTTTCTCTACTTTCCCCTCCTGATCCCAGATACCTTTCAGTCACTGCCCTTATTAATTCATCACACAAAACACTCAAACCCATCTCTTGCCAAAACTAGCTCTGCCCCGACAGCTCTAGTATTTCCTCATCTGCTCCCTGTCTTGTTCTTAGAAATGTCTTAGTCCCCTTATTCATTTCAATTTTTACCCTTTGTCCCAGTTACCTCCTTCAAAACTGCAGACTCTGCTTTCTCTCTTTCCACTCACTTGGTGTATACTAATTTTTATATGATGAACTTCTGATGAGATTTTCTTCTTCAGGGAGGCCCTTGTATGTAAAATTAGAACCTAAATAAGATGTTTGCCAAATAATTAATGCTAAATGCCAGGCATCTAATGGTAAATGCTTACTGGTCACACATATAATACAGTAAAAACTTTAAAAATGATTCAGAGTTGTACATTTGAATTCGAGCACACCTGCCAAGTATTATAATCTGGAAGCTCAACACAAATATTGCAACTAGATCTAAAATTTAGTTATATATATATCTTGTGTGGGCATAATGCTGTTTAAGAACTTGTTACAATATTAAGGATTCCCTCAGAAGAGCTGAAATATTTCTTATCAGTAGCAAAGATGTACAGACAATCTTTTTGTGAAAAGCATTCATAAATGGAGAGAAGCCATACACATATTTAGGGAATAAAGCACATCACAATAAATGTCTTTTTACAGTACATTTATTAATTTATACCATTGAAAACAAAACTTTATGTTTTAGTTCCACTGTATCACACCTTACATTGATAAAACAATAAAATTCTACTTTAGCTACAAGATGCTATACTGGAAAAATACTGCTTGCAAAGGTTATATCACTCACTCATTAGAAAATATACAAAACATGAGTTTCTCATGACCTCTAACAAAACATGGCAATAGCAGTCATTCCCCTAAAAAAGGTTACAACTGAGTTTATCTTAAATCTAAATTAACCCTTTTGAAAAGTGCATTGTTCTTTCAGTGGAAAATTATACCTGGACCCAAAGTAAGTTCTTCTACAAAATTTGAAAGAGGAGGTTTCTGAAATGAATTATTTTACTTTACTGCAGAGAAGCACGTAGAGAATAAGAGTAAATAAAGCAAGTTAAAAAGACAGGTTAACTATATTTGCCTATATAAAATCTAATGCAGTGAACGGACTATGTTAAAAAGCTTTAATTATCAAATTAGGTATACTAAAAATGACTGACAGTTCTAGAATGTGTTAAACACTAGAGATCTGAACTTGCATTTGGTAATAATTAAGTATTTTAATCTCCAAACAAAATACTACAGTCAGAATTAAAATACTCCATATGAGGTACAGATCATGAAAGTGGTTTGTCAGTACAGATTCATGACAGAATGACCTGCTGGAATGAAGGAAGTCTACTCTTACCAGCAAATGGAGGAGTTACCCAGCGTACATCATGCTATGGGAAGTAAAAAAATGAGACAGGGTTCCTGAGCTTTCCACCCTTGTCAGTGTGCTAGGTTGTCGGGCTTTGCTTAGTTGAAAAAAAGCTATATAAAAATTTTAACAGTTCCCTGTGTCTACTTCATAAATAATTATTTGAAGTTCGTGTCTACAGCATTCATTGGGATTAAGGAATTTTGTGAAGAAATACATTTTACAGCTGTATTACGGAACATACCTTACATATTTAGATATGCTATATACACCTACCATTACATTCATACATATGCAGAATTTTTTTCTTTTCTCAGTCAGCTATTCTTGGGGTTTTCCTTTTATTTTTTTCTTGCTTCTTTGGTTGGTTGCTTTTGATTTGGTTTGCTGCTTTTTGTTACTATTTCAACTTTTAAGGAAAGGGAAGTCAGAAACACAAGGATGAAAATTAATCCTAAACAAACCAGATTATTCATCAGAAATTGCACAGTGTTATCACAGAATCACAGAATCCTAAGGGTTGGAAGGGACCTCGAAAGATCATTTAGTCCAATCCCCCTGTCAGAGCAGGGTAACCTAAATTACATCACACAGGAACTTGTCCAGGCGGGCCTTGAATATCTCCAAAATAGAAGACTCCACAACCCCCCTGGGCAACCTGTTCCAGTGCTCTGTCACTCTCACAGTAAAGAAGTTTCTCCTGATGTTCACATTGAATCTCCTATGCTCCGGTTTACACCCATTGCCCCTTGTCCTACCTCTAGGCATCACTGAAAAGAACCTAGCTCCATCATCCTGACACTCACNAGTTCACATTGAATCTCCTATGCTCCGGTTTACACCCATTGCCCCTTGTCCTACCTCTAGGCATCACTGAAAAGAACCTAGCTCCATCATCCTGACACTCACCCTTTACATATTTGTAA
>NDXB01010562.1:0-18033 GCA_002631895.1 Agapornis roseicollis
CCCCCCCCCCCCCCCCCGATCCTGCCACTGCCTGCCCCTTGTGTCATTTCCTTGCACACCTTTTTCTCTGAGGGCTGTTCTCTCCTGCCTGTGGCACTTCTGCATAGCCTAAGTCAGAAAGCCCAGCTTATCTGGCACGCTGCGTGGCATCAGAAGTGGGTAAGAGAAGTTAATACTTAGGATATGTTCTGTGTTCAGTAAATGGGAACGGATGATTTAAATCATGTGGGGTCCAGAAATGTGGTGGTGGTTTGAGGCCCAGTGAAGCAGATACTCTGCTGAAACAGGGGAGGGGAGGAAATGCCAGGATGTGAAGAGACTTGGCTGAGTGGCACGTTGTGCATGCGCACTCAGGTTAGACTAATGGTCTGATTTTTAGGATAGGAAGGAATTTTCCTCTGAGTCATATTGGCAGGAATGAATGTGGTTCTTTTTCCTTCCTTTACAGCGTAGAGCCTTGTTCATTTGCAAGGATCACCAGGCATGTTTCACTTAATAAAATTTCTGCAAGGCTACTGTAACGCTTCTGGGTTTTCTCCATCTCCCCTCCCTCCCTCTTTCTCATTCTGCCTCTGCCCCTGTCTCTTCCACTTTCTTCTTTTCAGTGTGTGGCTGCTTTTGAGGCTCATAGTCTGTTCTGTAAAGTCTGATACTTGTTCTAAAAGAAATATTCTGGAAAAATAAGAAGTTAGATTAGTATTTTTCTTTTGACCTTCTGAAGGGCTGGTATTGGGATTGGTGTGGAACCACCTGGAATTAAACATCTGTTAAGCTGATCTTTTTAATTGTGAGTAACTGAGCCAAGTGATGCAGGCAGTGTCTGCCTAACTTAGATTTCTGTTAGCTGCTTTTAGGCTTTTTCTTGCTCTCTGTACCAATTTTGTGGTTTGTTCACCAAGGTGACTAATTTTTCCATGACCTGGAATGCCTTATAGTGAGGGAGCAGGGGTACTTAACACTGCATTTTGCATATGAGTCTGTTTGCCATACAAAGTTTAGCTGTTAGAGCATTAACTTCTTTTATTGAGTAGACCTTGCATTTACTTGTGTTTCCTGAAGTGCACATGTAAAATTGGATAAAATTAGAGAAATAAAATATTGGAAATCTGAGGGGTTTGAGTTTGAAGATTTTGTTTCAAAAAGGAATGAAAACGTGACATTTACTTTTATAAGTTACAAAAATCTAGTGTCTATTGTAGGAGCTGCTTGTGAATATGTAGGAAATGTGCTATTGCATATACCAAGTCATAAATCCTAGAATCACCACAGCTGTTGTAGTTGACCATAATGTTTACTCTGTATTTATTAAGGGTTTTGCATTTCCTGGTTGTTCAGTGCTAATGAAGTTGCCACATCTTGCAGGAGTCACTTCTGTGTCTGTATCAGGAGATTCTCAGATGGAGCTTGATCATGCTTGGCAGTGGGCTTTGAAACCTAATTAGGCAATTATAGCTTAAATTCCACTGCTCAAAATAAACAGAGCTCTATCATTCCTGTGAGCTGTTTTCTAACAATGAAACCTGCTGAGTACAGACTAACTACAACGGCAACGAACACATTTTGTTCATCAAGAATAAAAGTGATGCTGAAGTATGCTGTTGCACTCTGAGAAATAGGCCACGTGCAGTGTATATGGAAGCCACCTATTTTGTGCAGTCTGCCATTTGTGCTTGGATCTGAATTATTATTTGTCATGAAGAATGCACCTACAAGTTTAGAAAGGTGTTTTGCTTGCTCCAAGCAGTTATTCAGAGAGGTTCACTTGAGCAATTAACTGTTTTCAATGAAACAGTGTCTTACAGAAACGTGAAATAGTTGATTGTCATGCCTTGACCTTTGCCTCTGACAATACTTCTTAGCATTTTAAAGCTTACATAGGTGCCAAGATAGACACTGGTGTTTTAGGGTGTGTTAGCACTTGAGTGCGTGTGCATTGTGTGTATAAAAACACTATTGAACCTTTGCTGGTCAACGACTGTACTGTCATAGGCAAGTTTGACTTGCAGTGAGCCTAAAAATTCTTGCTTCCATTTCATACACACAGAGAGACCTGTAGATAAAAAAGCATGTGCTAAACTCTATGTTAAAGGAGTGAGGCAGGTTTAGACTGGATATTGGGGAAAATTTCTGTTCTGAAAGGGTTTTCAAGTATTGGAACAGGCTGCCCGGGGAAGTGGAGAGTCACCATCGCTAGAGGTGTTTAAAAGACTTGTAGATTAGATGCTTAGGGACATGGTTTAGTAGTGGACTTGATAATGATAGGTTAGTGGTTGGATTTGGTGATCTTCAAGGTCTTTTCCAACCGAAATGGTTCTCTGATTCTATGAAATATCTATCCCAGTAGAATGCTTGGATTTTAACTGTTTTAAAACAAGTTTCTGGATTAGTCCTTCTTACAGCATGACTTGTCTGTGTAACTTCAGTTATTCTGATAGACAAGTATTTTGGTGATGGCGTTTCTTGAGCTTCTTAAGAGATAATGTCTACTAACTAGGATATCTCCTGCTTAGCTTTAAGCTCACAGTGCACTGTAATCAAATATACAGTTTCTTTTTCTTATTTGGTAAACTAAATGACTGTCTTATTTTCTCCCCTCCCGAGAAAATTCAAAACCCCTTTTCTCTTTTCAAGTAGCTTTTCATATCCTGTTGAAATGATTACTGTGGAGATAGATTCTTAGCATATCTCATCTTGCTTTGCTTAAAAAGCTTACTGTATGGAAAAGAAAAGGAAGAAAGACATCCTGAAGTTCTGTGAAGACTCATTCAGTAACTTTTAAAACCCTTTTAAAAATAAAGGCACAATATGGTAGCATTAAATTAAGGAAACGCCTGTCCTTTATGAGGCTGTATGTTTCAGCATATTTGCATTTGGAAAGTGTTTGCTGCATTAATATGTTGTTAAAATAAGTTTCCCAGGCTTTTTTTGAGATCAGCTCACTGAAACCTACTGCTGCCAATATCAAGGTGGTGGTGTTTTTGTTTATAAGGTAGTTTTAGCTCTCCTGCTCTTCAGACAGTGTTACTGTCAGGCTTTGTGCTCTCTGGTTATTGTATTACACATTTAAGAACCCCCTGCGCCAGAGAAGCTGTGCTAGGTTTTGCCTACAAGGCTCCGGCTGCTTGGGCCAGTGGTAAGACAGGGGTAGCAGTGTACTGCCACAGTCGTAGGTGCTATTTTGAGAGGACAAGCAAAGATATGATGGGCACAGAGTGTTTGATAGCTTCTTGCTAATTCTGGAAAATACTTGCTGGAGAAGAACTTCCCAGGCCCAGAAGCTGTTTATTGCCTGTTCATATTTCCATTGTTAAGTTTTTATCCTCTGCCAAGACCGTAATATCCTAAAAGACAGAGGAGATCCAATCTTCTTTCTTCCCTCTAGTGTTTTTCTTTCTGCATATCTTTCCTTTCCTGCTGCAGAGCTTTCCTAAATTGATTTCTGTCTGTTCCCCCTGTGGTTTCAACGTCTGACTTCTCCCTCCTTATAGCCCATCCTAAAATCCCTCACTCCTCTTAGCTTGCTGATGTATGTATTACTCAAGATATCTGTATATTAAGTAAAACAAAGTGAAACAAAATGCTGCCCCCCCTTCAAAGATCCTAATGGTCAAACACCATAGTGGTTTTATTTCCCTTTTCTCATAATTTGTTTCAATAGATCTATGGCAGATACCATAATTTGGACTTTTTTTCTCCTACTATCTCTGAAATTTCCTCTAACGTAGACCTTGTCCATGCTATGGCATCTTCTAAAGAAGGTGTCTTCATTGTGCCAGAAGTTTTTCACTTGTGCACTCTTCTGCCTGTTTTTGATGCTGTCATTACTCTTCTGGAATGCCTGCTAATATGTTTTATGGTTTTAAGCAATACTTCCCCCCCCCTTTTTTTTTAATGTTGAATATTCATTGGATATTTACATTTTATTTAGATTTAATAATTATACCTGATTTTCCTCCAGAATAAAATGGGTTAGATGCAGCTGCATGTTTGAGAGAATGGCGTAAGTAGCATTGGAAGGAAATGTTTTACTTGTTGAGAGCCCTCTCCAGATAGTGCATTTTCAATACAGACCAATTCCCTCTGCTACCTTCTTGATAGCAGGGTCAAGTGAAGTGGCAGCAGCCATAGCTGTAGTGGTGACACTGTCTGATGACTGGTTTGCAATCCTTGCGCCAGAGAAGAGAGAACAACACTCCATGAGGAGCCCCAATACTGTTTAGCCAATCCAAAGTGATCACGGCAGACTTAAGAGGGACCTATTAATAAAGAGGAAAAGAAGGAGGCATAAAAGGGAAGGACTATACTGTTCTTTAAAACATAAATAAAAATTCCTTGCTTGTGCACTAAAGGGTGTAAAGGCAACTGGTAAACCGGCAAGCACACTATCTAGTAACTATGGATTGCCATAGGAACCGAGTGTATCAGCTCTTCTGTTAATTACCATTCATAGTGTTGAATTAACAGTGAGTTTCTGAAAACACAAACATATCACTTCAGTGTAACTGTAAATATTATGG
Source organism: Agapornis roseicollis (assembly GCA_002631895.1). Taxonomy (NCBI): domain Eukaryota; kingdom Metazoa; phylum Chordata; class Aves; order Psittaciformes; family Psittacidae; genus Agapornis; species Agapornis roseicollis. Next base: position 4,518 of record NDXB01010562.1, read on the forward strand.
CCTTGAAAAATGCCACCCCACCACCCCCCCGTTCCCCAGACTTTCCAGATTTTTGTTAATGTTAACCTTAGACTGTCAGAGCACACACGCAAAGCGAATGAGGGACCCACTGCAGTCATTCTGCCTGCTGCTGCCATCTCCCGGCTGGAGCCGACCCCACATATGGACAGGTTTCTTTTCCTTCTGTAGCGAGAGAAAGCTCAGACAGTATAGATCGATGTGTTTGATGAAGTAAAGGCTGTACAGTATTCCCATGCCATATGTATGTGGGCAGTTAATGATCGTGGTGTAAGTACAGCCAGAGACAGTTAAATTACATTGCTTTACATACAGATGGCACAATTCTTTATTAAATATCTGAATTAAATAAAAAAGACAGATCCTTTCGATTGGTTTGCACTGCTGTGGTCTTTTTGAACACAAGCTGTGATCTGACAAAATGCTGTCTGCACCCTTTTTTATTTCCACAGTTCATGTTCCCACCAACAAACTTTTCCAATTCATTCCGCAGAGAAGGTCATCTTAATCAAATATATGTTGCTAGAATACATACATATAACCTTCTGTGTATTTATAACTGAAATGTAGGAGTGGGTTTTCTTAACAAAATCCTGTTGAGGCAGATATCTGAAACTTTCTTTAGTTTTATGTCAAAGACACATCGCTCATATCTCATCTAAATTTGCTCTATCCAATTTACATTGAGCAACGATCTGGTCAGAAGTGATTACTTGCCAGAACTCACACTGGCGTTACTATGCTAACTTTCTCATGGGTGTTAGTCACTATAGTGATGAAGGCAGCTACCTAGATGTTACAGAACAACTACAAGTTAATTTCCAAACAGTCAGTGTTGCTTTAGAAAGAAATTAAGATATATATTATTTAAGGGTTGTACTAGAGAATGTTTAATACTAAATGCCAGTAATGCTTACTACAGCAAAAATGGTAGGAGCAAATTACAAGTCAGCTGCAAGAGGTTAAAACCACAAAGTCGCCTGTACATCATTGCCGCCCTCTCTGTGGCTTTTACCCTTTTCTGCACAAAATCACAGCGTTTTCCCTAGTGTGTCCCAAAACTGAAAAATTACTTTGAACTCTCTGTTTGGTGCCTTAGTGTTTGGAGACTCCATTTGAAGCACTTTGTGCGTGGCTGTTTGGGCAAATGCCAGTGTCTGGGTAAATTCCAGTGTCCAGGTAAATTCCGGTGCAGGGTGCTGTTGGCAGCTGGCATTGGTCACACCAAAGCTCATAAAAAGTGATATTCTCCTGTGATGAAAAACTGTGGGTTTTTTAATACTGTGATGATGTCATTGTTTCAAAAAAAAGGAGGCTGTAAAAGTCCATTCTGCCTTAGTAAGATATGGTGATTTCATAGTTTTATCAGTCAGCTTCTTGTAAGCATAGTATTTGGTTCTCATTTGACATAAATATCTATGAAAATAATCGGCTTTGATAGTGATTATTAAACACTTTTATTTCTCAACAGTGCTCTAAGTCAGCAGTGTTACAAAGTGAATGTCATGCCAAAAGAAGACAGGAATTATGGGTAGCCTATGTGAAGTGCTTGTGTATTTAATTCCTACCTGTGGGTATGTGAATAACATTGAGGTATCAAGGAAACTGTATTTCTCAAGTGTTTCAGGATTCAAAGTTTTATTTTGATGACAAGATGGTTTCGGTACTTTCCCGATAATCCTGTTGAATAAAGGGTTGCCAGATCACCAGCTTTTAAGGACCGCTGTTTTTCAAGCCTGTGATACTGTGGTTATGATTGCCAGATAATGAAATGCTTTTATGTTTGTTTGTTTTCTTCTGTTTTGTGAATAAAGGAGGAAGCGTTCATCCTGATTTATGAAAGGGAGTGGTATAGGCTGTAAAATTATGTCATGGTAATAACATCTACTGGCGAAAGCTGAGAACTGAAGGAACAAATGTTACCTAATGCCTTGCACTGAATTTGTCAGTGAGGTGACAGGTGTAACAGTGAGGCTAGAACTGCAGATTATTGCTCTCTGTTATCATAAAGTAAGGGAGTGTTGAGATCAATGTTCCGTATGTTTATCAGGATGTCTTAATAGCTTCATCTGTTTAGTTATTGCGTTGGCTTGATAGGCTTGTTAATCTTTCTGCTGGTTTTGCCTTCTCATTTCCTGTGATGCTACTGTGAATGCATCAGGAGGAGGCTGCTGCCTTGTGAGACTGATGTTACCAAGGAACACTGGGGCTGATCAGCAGAGGTAAAACGAGTTAAATTTTGTCATCCTTTCAGAAGCAGTTTGAATGGAGCCAGTTCAGAGTAGGTGACTGACTGCCTGACCTCTGATCCCTTACACGGCAGCATGTGAGAGGACAGACGCTTTGTCCTGCTGCCAAAACTGCCAGGGGACAGCAAGCTGCCCCTCCAGCCTTCCTTCTTCAACCTGCTTCCCAGGCTGGCTGGTTAAGCAGGAATGGCAGCAGCAAGGAAAATGAATGATAAAAATGACCCTCTTCGGCAAATACAGCACAAGGAGACCTTTGCACTGGGCAGTGCACTTAAAGATTTGCACATGGTCTGTGGGAAGGGGGAATGTAGTGCAAAACTGTCTGCAACTATCCCCAAACTACCCTCTGAATAGAAACTTTCTGAGATTGCATAGCTGCATGACTGCTTCTGCTGTATGGGTCCCTCTGCTGGCCTTACAGCTTCAATGAGTCGTTTCAAATAATGCTCCAGTTTGGCCTTCTGTCTGTTAGCATCTTTAGTGCTGCAGGTGTGGTGAGATTCAAATCCCTAATGATGCTGCACGGCCTTTTGGAACCGGGGAGGAAACGACAGGTCTCAGTGGTTAAGTGATGGAGGTAGCTAAACAAAACACATGAGGCTTTATTTAAATCTTTCCGTGTTTTAGGCCAGGAAGAAGATAGATTTCTCAAATGAGTTTCTCTGTTATTTAAAAAAGAATTGCGGAATAGATTGGAGTTATTCTTTATTATAGTTTAACCTTATGTTTGCCAAATACATATCTTTGTGAATGCACAGACAACGTGAGTGGCAGAGAGATGGAATTATTCTTTTTTGTCTAATTAAATTCTGAAGATGAAAAAATGCCTTACACAATCTGTAGCATTTCTGATCGGTTTGGGGGTTCTCTTGGCTTTTTTACTTCCTTCTGTTCTCATTTTATATTGATGATTCTTCAGTGGCTTTGCATCTCAGTTCAGGAGTTGTAATGCTTCCTAATTTTATTTTTTTTTCCAAGTTTATGTTCAAAGCTGGTGCCATAAATCCCAGAATCTTCAGTTTATGGAGTTTTGTTTACTCTTTTCTACCATCAACCTGGATTACATTCCTTTTTTCTACAGCTGAACAAACAGAAGGCTATATCCATCAAAAGCTTAGTCTTGAACCAAGTGAGCTCATATAAACTATATCCCTAAACAGTACTAAAATTGATTTGTACTTATGGTACAAGAAGTCATCTCGGATTTTGCACTCATCTTCTAGGTTAGTTTATTAGTTACCTAGATTTAGCTTATATGAGAATGGACGTAGCAAATTAAGTAATAAGCAAGAAACACCTGCCAGAAACAGTGGTGGTGTTCGTTCAGGGTTATTTTTGTGGGTTTGGGTTTGGTTTTATTTCTTTTTTCTTTTTTTCTTTTAAACCTCTCTATAAAACTGGGGTGAGGAAATTCAGCCAGGTTTACCTTCAAAGGGCAGTATTGGGAGCAATCTGGTACTCGGTCTCATTACTTTTCCCTTAGATTTTGCATGTCTATTGCTCTTTTCCGTATTATCAGTAAAACCACCATCTGAGCTGATTCTGCAGCAGTCTTCTGCAAATACATTTCATTTCAGTTGCCAAGTTGTGATTAAAACCCACTCATGCCTGAAGTTAGCTTCAGATTTTCAGGTTATCAGATATCCTTTTGCTTCTCATCGTGCTAAACCAGATTTCTGTTTCAAGTGTCTCCTTTCTGTCTAATTTAAAGGAAATTATGTAGAGGGAAAAAAGAAATGTAGAAAGAAAAACCTTGTGACGTAAGTTGATTTTGATGAAGCAAGGCAGGCTCTAGTGATGTAATGAAAAGTAATATTTTGCATATACTGTTTATTTATCTAATAAAATGGGAAAAACATGGTCTTGTGTTTAAATCTGAAAGTTGCCTTTGTATTCCTGATAATACTGCAGTCTGGTAGGATCTCTGACAAGTGTTTTACATCTTCATACCAAATCCCTCAAGACTGTACATCACACTCAGGTTTGTGCTCTCCTCCTTTGTTCTGCTTGCAGAGAGGTTCTGGTCCCTTCCTACAAGCTGTGCACTGTCTGCTGCTTCTCTAAACCAAGGTATTGTGCAAGAGAACATTGATATTCATGGAATACAGTGTAAATTACTAAACTTCAGAGTGGAATTAAATCCCATGCACAAAAGAAACCTGGGTATATTTTATTCCAGTCTTGTTTCACAGCTGTATTTCCCTAAGAAAGCTGAACTTTACTGCATTCAAGTGCATTGGTTTTGAAATTAATTATAGCAATGTTACACACAACCTCGGTGGTACTTTGTGCAGTTCATGCATTTTCATTTATGTAATTGTATAGCATATTCAATTATCTAACTGACACAATATCATTACAGAAATAATAGGTGATATTACTTAATAGAGATTTGTGTCAGTTGGAAAAGAAACTAGAATTAAACTTTTAAAGCAGCCTTTTAGTTTCATTTCAAATTCTTAAATAATTTTATGCCGCTATTTAATAGAACATATTAAATATTTTCTATTATTTATAGTGCCATAAATATTCTGGCTAAGTGAGACTCAAACGTCAATCAAAACATATGTTTATCACACATTAATGTAATTTATTATTACAACTAATATTTTTTGCCTCTTTCTAGAATGTCAGAATCTCTTAGTATCTGAGTTTCTTTCACATCTCTTCGACGTCATAAAAGGATTCTACAGTTAGCTAGGGCACTTCACCGTGTCTCCACAATACACTCCATTACCAGTAACAAAACAGGTATTTTTTGTGCCTGCACCCAATTTTTGTGTGGTTTCTTGAAAAAGGAAGAAAAAACGCAGCCCTCTCCCAGCCCTGTCCCCCCACCCCTTCCAGGCCAAGGAGCTGTTTTTCTAGATGTGTGCTTCAAAAGATACTGATTTACAGGATCTATTATAAAATTAGAGTTCAAAGAAAGCAGGTTGTTTCAATATGATATTTGATCTATACTATTCCCATTAAGGTTGGTACTTCTTGATCTTAACAATATCCTTTAAGCAGAGAAGCTGTAAGAAGATATTGCCGTGTCTAAGGTCTGGTAAAAAATAATATTTCCAGTAACAGTTCTATTGGTTAACGTTACTCCATTTATTCAAAATACGATTATGCAAGCCTGTGTATATGCATGGTATTTGCCAGTTTCTGGTAAAAAAAAAAAGTACCTGGTTTTGTTTTGCACTTAGACTGAACCTGTCATTGGAATCTGAGCCTAAGTTTGAATTAAATACTAAGTAGCCTATATGAGCTGTGACAGGCAAAAATTCATTCACCTCTGTGGTCACATTATGAAATGAGATCAAAAGCTCAAAATCTTCCAGAAGAGGACTTACAGTTTGGACTTGTTTTGCTGTTATACCATAAATGTCTTATGAGGAATTTCTCACTGTAGTTCTCGCTGTATAGTCCATCTATATGATCTCTATGTTTTTCTGAAGTTCCTCATTTCACACTTCTTAAAGTCCCTTCCACTTCTTAAAGACTTGAGAAAATATAAAAATCTTTATGGGTATAACTGATTTCAATTTCATTTTTACTTAGTAGAGAGATGCCCTGCCAGCAATGGTTTGCTGAGCACAGTCTATTGCCGTAAAGATAAACTGCATAGGTTTCCCAGCAGTGAAGGTCAAAGGACACATGCACAGCTATTTATTTGCTTTTAAAACAGAAGGAATATGATTTATGCATGATATTAGCTAATGTCATAGTGTTGAGCTTTGCAGGTGCGGCCATGGGAGCCTGACCCCCTACTAATCCCCCTAAGTGTAGCGAGCATGCATGCAATAGCTTTGTTGTTGCCGTGCTGCTTCTTGACTCGCTTTGGGCAGTGCTTTGTGAGGTGAGGCTGTGTTTCCCTGAACTGACTTCCAAACTGTTAGGTTCAAATTAATCTTGCTTGGGTTTGTTGCTGGTTTTGCTTAGTTTTGTATTAGACTTCCACTGGTAGTGTCTCCTAGCCGCTCACCCATCTGCTGATGCAAGCATGCTTAAGCACTCAGATCTGAGATCAGCTCTATAAGGGGCTCATACAAATGGGCCAGGCTGGATACACACACTCTCTTCAGGGAGATGAGCCAGTGCTGACATTTCTGAGATCTGACTCTAACTGTTAAAACCCCCCCAGTAATGCATCTTCCTGGATTTCTTTAATGATGCATCGTTGCTCTGCCTTACCAGCATTCTGTAAGAGGCAAAGCATGGATGACCTGCCGATGAAAGGCAAGGGGAACAGGCACACTAATTTTTGGGCCTTTGTGCCTTGTTTAGCATATGTGTAGAGAGCAGAAGGGTTTTGTAACAGATTACAAACAGCAGTCTTATTGCTTCTCTTTCGTGTTAGTTTTTCTTAGGTTACTGTGGCTTAATTTGCAGTGGTGGGTATATTCCTTGTGTGCTAGTGGTGCATGAGATCCAGCCGAGATGTAACTAAAGAACAAACTTCAGAGAAGGGTTTACAAAAAGCCATCCATTCCTTTGCCGTATGCTGTTTGATAGGTTCCAAACACAGCTATAGGCTGTAATTTTAAATTTCATAAATAAATTGATGTTTTAACACTATTCAGAATAATAGTAAGATCAAGACATGGAAGTGATGAAATGCATAAGTATGATAAGTGACTGTACTTCAAGAAAAAATAGTGATGCTTCACATCAGAGTTTGGCTTCAGGATTATTAACTATAAAGATGTAGACATAACCGATTTAGTTTGAAGTATTTTCTCACAAACAGGAGATTGTGGTGATGCATGAACAACTGCACATGGAATTTTTGTCTCTTAGGGTAAAGAAAATGAGGTCTCATTATACCTGTCCCTATTCTACACAGTGGAAAAGAAAGCACCTCTTCCCTACATCTGTAAAATGTATTGTTGGCATGTCTACTTATATCAGAATCATGTAGTTCTTCTCTCTTACCAGGATATAAGAGAGAGAAATATTTCTATAGCATATGTAAAAAAAAATCCATGTTTTAAGGGACCAGTTAAGAACCCCTAGAGGGAGCCAGAAGTCTTCCCTACAGCTGCAGTGGCAAACAGACACGGAGTTGAAACTGTTCCACAGGATAAATTACGCCTACTCTTTCTGATATGGTATTTATTTCTACTTTTGTCGTTTGAAGATTAAACATGCTGTCATCTGTACTACTCAAAAGTATATTTCCACAATTTACATGTGGAACTTCATGGCTATTGTCCATGAATTCTTAAAGAGAGGAGCGTGCGGTGGCAGTATGTGCTGGGTGATGGAGGAGGCTGTGAGTCTGTCCTGCTGTGCTGGGCCAACACTCTGGGTTGTGTATTTTTGTGTGCTGCTTTGTGCAGTGCTCAGGGGAATGAGATGTTCCCCTCCATACAACAGATCACACCTGAAATACGGCATTAACAATATCTTTGATGCCCCTTACTTATTCAATGTTGTGAATATTTGTATTTTCTGTCATCCATAAAATGGGGAGAAATCCTGTTTTCACCTTTCTCTCCTGCTCCCCCCTGCCGTAAGTAGAAGCAGATGTTGAGAAAGTGGTTTCATCCTTTCACTTCTCTTCACCCTTCCTCTTCTAGTGTTAGCACCCCAAGCCCTGCAACCGCAGCCTGTCCGTACACCTGTTGCTTTGTAGGCACCAACCCTTTATCCCATGAGCAAAATTGTTGACAACTTTGCTATAGAATACGTCTCTTCCTGGGAATGTCATGCTATACACTCAGCAGAATGGCTCCCAATACCTTAGCGAATTAGCAAAGTATTTTAAGAAACGCTTTATTTCTATGAACAAATACCCTGGTGGGTACTGGATTTGTCACAGCATATAGGGTTTCTGCTGTAGCCTTACTGACCTTGTGTGCTATTGAGTTGCAAACCAGATCTTTATATAATCAAATCAGGAAAATAATGCTTAATTAACAATAAATTATCCCATTTTAGCAAACAGGTAACAATTTTTGTGCACCATCATTAAAGCTTATGTTTTTGAGATTCTGGTGGTTTAGCATTTGACCCATGGTTTGAAAACACAGCAGAACCTGGGACTATTTTTAATTGAAAGGCGATCAAACCACTTTCAGCAGGATACCACTTTTATGAGTGGTCTTGGATCTCATAACTCCTAAGTGCCACAGAAATGAGCAGGTTATGAAAGGCTTTTCTCCTGAGAAAAATATATGTGATACTTAGCTGTAAATCATATTAGGCTCTTCATTATAGCACAAAGAATTAAAGAACACTAAGTAAATGACTTTTTCCCTCCTCCTGTGTGCTCCTGAGTCATGTTGTAAGTGCTGGATCCTGTTGTTGACTGATGCAAAAGCTACTGTTGCAACCTTTATTCCCTAGGTGCAAATTAATCCTTTGAAATGTAATTGAAGGAAATCAATGACATTATTTACTGTATCTTGGGTATTGAGAACATGCAAGCAGGAGGGAGAGCAGAGCCAGTCACCACTCTATAAACTCCTATTGTGTGAAGGCACAGGTCAGCAAAGATTTAATTATTTGGTTTGTGAATTCCCTTGAACTTTTTTACTATTCTTATAATTATCTTATAATGTTTTTCTTACCATTATACAATTGGATTCTGTCCTATACAAAGTAAATGCTGGTGACATAAAAGAAGAAAATTTATCCTAGGAGTTACTGCTAGTGCTATGATACAGTTAACATGTCGAAGTGAGTAACAGCAATACAAATTCAATTGTATTTCATTGAATTAAGTGTAAACTTTATCCTGGCTCTCAGTATGAGGACCATTTGTGATAATCTGTGTAACTGAAGTTCTCTCTCTTGAAGAAATTTCTTCAAATGTTTGATACCAACTCTGAATAAATAGTGCCTTGTTTTAGTGGCCAGGTTCTGCTCTTCAGCTAACAAGCTTGTAAGATTTGATGTGCTTTTTAGAGGGAGAGTAGTCAAATTTGGAGAATAGAAATATGTTAGTCTGCATTCCAAGTATATAAATGATAGTTTTAGTTTGAAAGTACTGTATTGTCCTGGGTTCAGCAATAGCAGTCAGTTTTTCTCCTCCTTAGTAGCTGGTGCAGCACTGTGTTTTGACTCAATCTGGGAACAAAACTGATAACAGGGATGTTTTTAGTTGTTGCTAAGTAATGTTTACCCTGACCAAGGACTTTGTGAGCCTCATGCTCTGCCAGGAAGGAGGAGGGGAGGCCGGGAGGAAGGAGGGACAGGACCCAAACTAACCAAAGGTATTCCATACCATAGCATGTCGTGCCCAGGATGTAACTAAGAGTTACCCGGAAGGAGACGGCACTTCCCGGTCGGGCTTGTTTTTGCCAGGTGATATCGTACCCTCTTCTGTTGTTATTTCCTTATTGTTATTATTATGGGTGATAGCGATAGTGATTTGTGTTCTACCTTAGTGACTGGATTGTTGTTATCTCAACCCGTGGGAGTTGCATTCCTTCAGTTCTCCTCCCCATCCCTCCGGGAGCGGGGAGGAAGGGGGGGGGGGGGGGGGGGGAAAAGGAGGGGGTTAAGAAGGGGTAACCCCACAAGTGACCCTGTCCTGGGACACCCGACTGCCCCCCAGGACTCTAAATCCTGCCCCATAGACAGCACAATGGCTCCCAGACNGGGGGGGAGGAGAGAAAGAGGGGGAGGGAGTAGAAACTGGGTTTAAACCACGACATATATAAATGTACATCTTATGAAGGCAGATTAAAAGGAACCAGATAGTAAGAAAAAAACCCAACAACCCAACAAAAAAACCCCACCACCCCAGAACAACGCCTCCCCCCCAACAAAACCACAAACCAAAATGAGAACAAAATATTGTGGTTTATAAAGTTTGATTCCTATAGCAGCATTTCTGAGTTTCAAGTGCTAAATACCTACTCTTGACCTTGAGTCGACCTTGAAGCTTATGAACTAGAGGTAACAATTATGCAACAACTCAAATATGCAGACAGGACTTTACTGCCTAAAAAGGAACTGCTGCCCGGTGTTTTGTTTGAACTAACACATTTTGCTGTTTAGGAAACTTAACTTTGTCCCATTGGAAAGCCAGGGGAAGCAAGTGCCGGTAGCTAATGCACGGAAATCTCAGAGCACTTTGGGAGGCAAGGGTAGGCGGGTGGCAAATGCATTGTGTTAGGTCAGTTCTTCAGGTAATGTCATGGGCTCGTTCTTTGTGCCGCTTTGGAACAAAACAAGTTTGCCCAGTGGATGTCTCCAGCCAGAGTCTAATGCTGAGAAAGCTCAGCTGCAATATAAACTTTTGAAGAGGTTTAAATGAACCTTTGTCATGTAAAGCACTCTTTCAAGATAAAGTGGCCTTGTCATAGACTTGGGTTTATTAATTGCTATCGTATATACAGCCTTTACAAGATTTCATCAAACTTTAACCTTCTAGTGGTGATGCATTCAGGAGGCAGTAAGGTGGCTGGATTATATTTGCTGTACATTACAGCTCTTTCTCTGAAGACAGAAGTGAAATATGAAAAATCATGTGTTCAGACTGACATTTGGACAGTGATCACGGGTATCCCTTTTAATTTAAATTGATATCTCTGTTTCTTACTCTTCTGTAAACAAAAGGCTTATTTGTCTGTTTAAAAAGAAGAAAACAAACACCCCTCCCAAATCTATTGCATTGTTTTTCTATTCCACTGAATGATGCAATAGGCAATAAATGCCATGACATTTTGAAAGTAGAGGCACTCAGACATACATAGAATCATAGAATCATAGAATAGTTAGGGTTGGAAGGGACCTTAAGATCATCCAGTTCCAACCCCCCTGACATAAGCAGGGACACCTCACACTAAACCATGTCACCCAATGCTTCATCCAATCTGGCCTTGAACACTGCCAAGGATGGAGCACTCACAACCTCCCTGGCCAACCCATTCCAGCATCTCACCACCCTAACAGGAAAGAATTTCTTCCTTATATCCAATCTAAACCTCCCCTGTTTAAGTTTGAGCCTGTTCCCCCTTGTCCTGTCACTACAATCCTTAATGAAGAGTCTCTCCCCAGCATCCTTATAAGCCCCTTTCAGATACTGGAAGTCTGCTATGAGGTCTCCATACAGTCTTCTCTTCCCCAGGCTGAAAAGCCCCAGCTTTCTCAGCCTGTCTTCATATGGGAGATGCTTCAGTCCCCTGATCATCCTCGTGGCCCTCCTCTACATAGCTCTACAAAAATACTTTTTGCTGTTCATACTTTCTAATGACATCTCAAAAGCAATGCAAGCAGTTTGTGATGCACATGTAGGTCACAAATTTAGGCACTAAATGAAGCCTCCTTTGGATCCTGTTTCACCCTTTGCACTTCTGGAGAGTATTTTTAAGATAAAAAGGTCTGGAACCTTAATGTCTGTTTCCCTAGGGCAAAATCAAATCTACTGTCTATTGTGCTGTCCTATCTCTGCATCAAGGACTGAGAATATGAAATTCCAGAGCATTGTTTTGAGTGGGGGGTTTTAAGTTGCTGTGTCTTTCCCAAACAGATGTTTTAGCCCCAGATGAAACAGTCCAAGTGCACATACTCCACCTCTGGAAACATTTAAAATGTTTAAATGCATGGCCATATATTCCTTACATTAAAACTGCAACACTAGCATCATTAAAATATTAGCTAATGATGAAATTGTCCTGTGGATGCTTTTTCACAACATAGAGATAACGAATATGAATATCATTTGAAAATGGGGCATGTTTTCCTTTGAGAACTAATCGTTGTAGATGCTATGAACTCCCTTGGGTGTAATACACATCTTTGGTGACAAACTTCCCTAAAAGCATTAGAAAACATTTTCTTTCATATTTGTGCTTTAAGGAAGAGATTCCTAATGACTACAAAGTCCTCTAAGTAATAATGAAACCCTGACATTTTTGGACATTCTCCAAAATTAGGTGCAAATGCTATTCTTTTGGAATTCCTAATAAGATGAGTCCCTTTGCCCAGCTGGCTTTCCTGGGAACTGCAGGTGGTGGTTGGTTTTTGGGTGAATAAAATCAATCTCTTCAGTATTACCAGTGTGAAATACGGTTTGTCCTTGCTATAATAAAGATTTGTTACACTGCTGTTCTAGGATTCGTGAACCTTAAGGTAAATTATGACATCTTAGGGTAAATTATGACATCTTAAGGTAAATTATGACATCTTAAGGTAAATTATGACGTCTCAGACATGATTCTTATTCACAATTTCTATGAAAACTGCCAGTGGGAAAAAAGTGAAGCTTTTTCCATGAGGTTTGTGTTGCAGTATATTCTAATGAGCTGGGAGACTATCTTTGATCTTTGCAGGTTAGAGACTCCTCACAGTACAACGAACATGCTTTAAATCAAGCCCTGTGTATCAATGTTGCTGTAGTGGAGTACTTAGGAAATAATTTTATTATTAGGTAGTAATGCTGTAACGCTGTAGTAATGCTGTGATGATTCCCTGTGTGTTTTTCATGGCTTTCTGACTCCTCTGTCATTTGGAAGACCCAATAGGAGACTTTCCTCTCGAACTTCAGAAGGTGCTCTCAGTGATCCAATAAAGAAACTTTCTATTGCAATACCCCGTAATCTAACTAACACCCCCACCCCCTGCCCCCAGCATACTTTGGAAAGATTTATGCAGGCTAGAGGAGAACTGATACATCCTAGAGCATTGAACCCATCTTTCCTCACTCTGCTTTGGTCCTGGTTACATCTGAGGCTGAGACTGGAGTGTCCAGCTGTGCAACTACTCAACAGTGTGTTGCTGGGTCTCTTTCTTGTTTTCCTTTTGAAGGTATCTATTTCATCCCCAGAACAGAGTGAGAAATTTTTGGAAGTTTAATTATTTGGCAGTATGGCAAAAAAGCTTTTTCTCCAGGAAAACGTATGCAAGACTCTTCTTATTTGGAAAGAAACTGTCTATTCAGGGAGGATCCCAGAGCCCTTTGCTCAGTAGCAACTGGTAGGCTTCAGTAAAGTTCAGAAGCAATTCAGCTGAGCAGTGCTGCATCATCCATGCTCTTTAAGGCAGTCTCAGATTTAATAGTACGCTGCATGCACGTGATGTTGCTTGTCCTTAAGTCTGTGGATATGACTCTCCAGAACATATTGTATTTTTACAAAGTCAAAAGTGGGAAAGTTAGGTATGATATCAGTGTGTTGTACTGAGTTTTATTAATGCTAAAAAAATGACATATGACTTGGGCTAATGTTTTAAATTAGTACTATCTACAGTAAATTTAGAGATCATGAATTAGAGTTGTTGCATGTATACTTTCCATGTGAATGCTCCAA
>NDXB01010563.1:0-19392 GCA_002631895.1 Agapornis roseicollis
AGTCACCTGTGGTACCAAGTGTCCTGGGGTGCCCAGGTCACTTAGAGTTCCCAAGTCTCCTGCAGTGTCCAAGTCATGTCTGTTCTCCAAGCAACTTATGAACATCAATCCTCCTGTGATGTCCAAGTCACCTGTTTTCTCCATGACACTTATGGACAGGAACCTTCCAGTGATGCCCAAGTCACCTATGGTACCTAAGCCACCTGTGGCACCCAGGTCACCTGTTTTCTCCAAGACACTTACGGGCACCAAACTTCCTGTGATCCTCAAGTCTCTTGTGGTGCCCAGGTATCCTGTGGTCTACAAGACACTTATAGACACCAAGGTTGCTGCTGTGTCAAAATCTCCAGTGATGCCCAAGCCACCTGTGGTGCCCAAGTCACCTGTTTTCTCCAAGACACTTGTGGACACCAAGCTTCCTGTGACACCCAAGTCTCCAGTGGTGCCGAAGCCTCCAGTGGTGCCAAGGCGTACTGTGGTCTACAGACCACTTGCGGACACCAAGCTTCCTGTGACACCCAAGTCTCCAGTGGTGCCGAAGCCTCCAGTGGTGCCAAGGCGTACTGTGGTCTACAGACCACTTGCGGACACCAAGCTTCCTGTGACACCCAAGTCTCCAGTGGTGCCGAAGCCTCCAGTGGTGCCAAGGCGTACTGTGGTCTACAGACCACTTGCGGACACCAAGCTTCCTGTGACACCCAAGTCTCCAGTGGTGCCGAAGCCTCCAGTGGTGCCAAGGCGTACTGTGATCTACAAACCACTTGCGGACACCAAGCTTCCTGTGATGCCCAAATCACCTATGGTGCCCAAGTCACCTGTTTTTTTCAAGCCACTTATGGGCAGCAAGCTTCTTGTTGTGCCCAAGCCCTCTGTGGTGCCCAAGTCACCTATGGTACCAACGCCACCTGAGGTCTCCAAGACACTTATGGACACCAAGCTTCCTGGGATTCCCAAGCCTCCTGTGGTGCCCAAGCCACCTATGGCACCAAGGCCACCTATGGTCTCCAAGACACTTATGGACACCAAGCTTCCTGTTGTGCCAAAGTCTCCAGTGGTGCGCAAATCACCAGTGGTGCCCAAGTCACCTGCTTTCTTGAAGCCACTTACGGGCACCTTGCTTCCTGTGATGGTCAAGACTCCAGTGATGTCCAAGCCTCCTGTAGTGCCCAGGCATCCTGTGGTCTACAAGCCATTTACAGGCACCAAGCTTCCTGTGACACCCAAGCCTCCAGTGGTGCCTAAGCCTACCCTGGTGCCGAGGTGTCCTGCATTCTACAAGACACTTATGGATACCAAGCTTCCTGTGGTGCCCATGCCTCCAGTGGTGCCCAACCACTTATTGTCTGTAAGCCATGTATGGTTTCCAAGATTCCTAGAGACCCCAAGCCTCCTGTGAAGCCAAAGTCTAGGGGAAGAACCACTCAGCTGCCTGAGATGGAGCCTGACAACATGGACTGAATGAATTCAGCAACTTTATAGGGATCGGTCCATGGAATAAGGAGTGATATCTCTCTTTTTATGTGTGTATATAGATATGTATGTATATTGAATAAAAACTTAGTTTGTGCAGTGAACGTTTTTTAAGTATTTGATGTTTTTTAAAACCTGAGCACACTTCTAGGATGGAATTTGCGAAGGAAAAGGAATATCTCAGGCCTGTGTCCTGCAATTTGGCATATGCATAGTTTTATGATAGAAGTTTATGAGCTGAATGAAGACTATGCTATCACTATTTTGGAATACCATTAACACCTTCTTATTCCTGCTGTCATTCTGCAAGGTTATTCCAAATTTTTGTTCTCCTCTCTACATGCACTTTTTGTGATACTGTTTCTTAGACTCAGTCCATCATTTGTGCACAGGTCTTTGTGGTAGAAATGAAGTTTATGGTTTACTGCAGGTGAAGCACTGCAGGAAAATGTCAAACAAAAGGAAATGTGAAGTTCCACACCTGGAAAAGAACCACCTTGTGCACTGGGAGAGGCTGAGAGCTGACTGGCTGAAAAGCATCTGGTCAGAAAAGGACCTGGGGTCTCTGGTGGACATCAAATTGACCATGGCCTGATGATGCTTTGTTGTAGCNAAGAACCACCCACTGGGAGAGGCTGAGAGCTGACTGGCTGAAAAGCATCTGGTCAGAAAAGGACCTGGGGTCTCTGGTGGACATCAAATTGACCATGGCCTGATGATGCTTTGTTGTAGCGAGGAAGTCCAATAGCTTCCAGGCCTGCATTAGGTAGCACATTGCCAGCAGGTCGAGAGGAGTGATTCTTTCCCTATGGGGGAAAAGCTCAAGCCATGTGGTAGGTGCAGACATCCAGGTCTTCAGCACAACTCCAACAGATATCTTTCTTTGCTGCTCAACCCACTTCTGCTGGATGGATCAGGTTGCTTATACTCAGCAACTGCATAGCTCTGTGTTTAACTAAAGTCTGGTCTAAAGCAGGTGGTATAGTTCTCATCATCCAAACACAACAAACTCATTCCAGGATACTTTTGTCACAAAGGAGGAGGTGATGCGTGCTGAAGAGGCCCCACCATATACTAAACTGTCAGAAAGTGAAAAGCAATGTTTCTTGTTTATTTATGGGTCCTGCTGTGGTGTGGGAAAGTGTTGGAGATGTACTTAAGAAAAGGAAAATTTCCAGTTCAAACTTCTTAATTCTGAATAACAGAAGAAGGCATTAACCTAAAATAGTAGAATAATTGCTGTGTTAGAAAACATACCAGGCAAAAAGACTAGTAGTGAAGATACATGGAAGTCAGAACTTTGTGTAGATTCTATGCAACGGATGGCTGAAACCCAGGCTAACTCTAACATAATTAGGAAAAGAGAGGATTTCAAAATCTCGCTAAATCAGCTCTCTGCTTATGGTTGGATATATACCAATTCTGGTACTTTGGGACACTGATGAGCACCTCCTACAACTAAGATCATCAAAAATGTTATTTTCTCTACTACTTCACCAGGGACTGAGTGCTCTAAAGGACTCTTCTGAGGTGCTAAGCCATTGATTCTAAACAAATAATACAACCCTGCAACAATCCATGTGTGTGAGGGAGATGTTTCTGTGTGGGAGATCGAGGTGGACTGAGGTGTTTAAAGGCTGAAAAGGCTTCTGTGCAGGTTACTGAATGCTCTTGGAAATACCACTGCTACCATTTTAAGAGATGGCTCCATTTCTACAGATAGCCGGGTATGGTTCTGTGGTTGGGGCTATCTGGGAGTATATAAACACACCAATGTGTGTGAGCTTATTTTTTTGGGCCCTATGCTCACATAATGCAAATTATTTTTTGCATAGAAAGCAGAACTTCTTGGAAATTTTGAATTATTGCTTCATTTTTGAGACAAATTAAAATGAGGCTCTTCTATCTGGAACTGGCAGATAAATACAAATGAAGTCATCACACTCAGGCTGTAACTTTGGCCACACTACAGTCTGTCTGAATATAAAGGTGAACTAATGTTAATATTCATTAATTAATGTTAATATTCATTAGAATGGGGGGAAACACTGAAAGAAAAAATATAGGAATGTATAATCTTATTTGGTTCCCATATTACAAGTAATATGTTTTATTCTGTATGGTTTTTCTACTATAATGATGCAGAAGACGGTAGGAAGTAGGTAATAAACTGCAAATTAAAAAGAAAAATGCATCTGAATACAGGTAAAATATATCTGTAACAACAAAGCGATAACATCCAAGCCTCATTTATTTTGGAAAACACTCACCTGGTTTGCATCAAGAATATAATCTAAACAGTTTATTAGAATATGTATCCCTTTTCTGCAGCTTGCTTTAACAAACTGCTTTATATACTGTTTTCTGGTGCTATTTATGGTTAGATATGTTTTGACTAGCTATTAGTAGAAAAGTAGAAAGGAGAAAGTAATTGGTTCTTTCTTCATAAATACAAAAAACTCAGGTTAAAAATAAAAAGCTGAAACATAGACAATTTTTAAGCTGATAAATGATCTAAGTGAATCTGTAATTGTTTTTCTATCATACAGTGTTTTGACAAATTATGATGCTCTCAAGCTAATACAAGTGGAGAAACTTTGTTAACAGAAAGATGCAAGTACTCAGTATATCACTTTAAAGGATAGTATTTCACAAGTCCAGAGGAGGGCCACAAGGATGATCAGAGAACTGGAGCACCTCCCATACGAAGACAGGCTGAGAGAGTTGAGGCTGTTCAGCCTGGGGAAGAGAAGGCTGAGTGGAGAGCTCAGAGCAGCCTTCCAGTATCTGAAGGGGGCCTATAGGGATGCTGGGGAGGGGCTCTTCATTAGGGACTGTAGTAACAGGACAAGGGGTAACGGGTTCAAACTTAAACAGGGGAGGTTTAGATTGGCTATAAGGAAGAAATTTTTTCCTGTTAAAGTGGTGAGACGCCCCCATGGCAGGGGGGTTGGAACTGGATGATCTTACGGTCCTTTCCAACCCTTACTATTCTAAGATTCTATGATTCTAAATGTCTTCTAGTGGAGGCTCAATTACTAATTTTCATATGATCTTACTAATGAACATATAGCTGTATGAGTACAGTGTTAGCTCTGCTACTGATGTTCATACTACCGCCTACTATTATTTGAGCACATTTTAAAAAATACCTCTCTGTATTTTGGAGCTTCTCAAAGACTGTGGTATTTGTTTTCCTCACCCCAGACCACAAGCTTTTACTTTACTTTTGTTCAAATGTTAATATATCCTTTTCACCACAAGCGTTATGAAGACAACTAACAAAGACTGTAACCCCAACCCTGACATTTTGCAGTTAAAGCTAAAGTGATCTAATGGGTAGTTGCCATTGAAAAGGTCCATTTTTGGCCTGGTATTTTCATTTCCATTTCACCAGCACTAGTCCTAGAATGACATGATGCAGAGAATCAGTACAGAGTGCACTTTTCATTTCTTTCATGTAAAATTGATTTTTAGCTTGTTTAACTCCCTAGTTCAGTTCATCTGGAAGTTAGAGAAGCATCAGAGGTGATTCAAAGTGTTGAAGGCTGTAACATGAAACCACACTCTAAATGACACTTATAGGTTAAAAAAAAAAATAAAATACAGAAATAGGTCAACACATGAGGTAAAGGATCCGTTTGAAACTGATCCACATAAAGTAGGAAGTATTATCAACATTTCTTCATGGGAGATACTTGAAATCAGGTTCTTTATGTCAAACCTTTGTTGCAACAACAAAGGAGAAAAGGTGGTAAGAAAAGTGCATATAAAAAACAATACCTTCTAAAATGCATTTAGGGGATAGTTTCTCAAGCAATGTGATCCTGGATTGCTCCATTAAAAATGCTTTCTGTGACTGAATGACATATATACTACTCTATTTCTTTTTTCCCTTTATTTTTGTCTTATTGAGGTTTGTCCCACTGAGTTATGTGTAGTTGTGCCTGAGTGAGAACATAACCAGAAGCAATTTCAAGCTGATCTATTCTATTTAAAATCCTGTGTCTAGTCTGAGTTTACCTTTTGTCAGCTCCCTTCTATTCCTGACACACACCATATGTATTTCATTATAATCATAACTTCACTCATGTTAGCATATGGAATGATTCATGAGGGACAAAGGTTCATATGTGCAGCATATAAAGAAGGAAAATTCTAGAACATGTTGGGAAAGTTAGTGGATTCAGCTGTGTATGCTAGCAATCCTCCATGGCCCTCTTGTCACCCCCTTAACTTGAAAATTATTTATTACTTCAGAAATTATTTAAAATATTTTTTGCTGGAAGGAACCTTTTAGAATATGTCCTCACTAAGAAGTCTGATGTGTAGTACTGTAAGCTTACAAAAGAAATCAATGTAATGTGAAATTCAGTTGAAAAACAAATCTAATAAATGAACTACAATTAAGTCAAAATTTAGGCATTTCCTGGATTATTTTATTACATCTTGCCATGTTGGTGACATGAACTGAAAATCAGATTCAGACAATTTAAACTGATGGAGCAGTTTGGACAGGAGCAGCAGGGTTAAAATAGAGCCCTGTAGCCACAAGGTAGTTTTGCATACAGAAAAATCATAAAGGTGGAAGACTGGTGGGAGGTGTGCACACATATTTTAATCAAAGGATTCCTCATTTTGTATGCACTGTAAAAGTCACCTGAAAGAGAGAAAAGGTGAGGAGCTTACTCAAGGAAAGGAATGAGCAAAGATATGGAAAGAGGCAATGAAAATTATACTAGATCTCTATTGTATTAAAAATGTAAATGGTAGTTCATAAATAACCACCCATATGTCTAATGAGGGCTGGTTTTTGTTTTATGATTCTGGGTTTATAATTATGTTTGTATTAACACATTAACATTGTTATATATGTTTGCATTAACTAATTTTATGCTTTGTTGTGAAACTGCCTTAACTCAGGTCCTTCCTACTCAGTGGGTGCACTGTGCACAACCTGAATACCACTTGTAGAAGTTTAAATCCAGCCACGCATCTCGTTCACTCACTCAACCCCCCTTTCTTGCTCTCCCTGCTCCCGGAGGGATGGGGAGGAGAATCAAAAGAATGCAACTCCCACAGGTTGAGATAAGAACAGTTTAGTAACTAAGGTATAACACAAATCACTACTGCTACCACCAATAATAATAATGATAAAGGAAATAACAAGAGAAAAGAATACATCATCTCATCAACCACTGACAGATAACTCACGACACCCCACCCCAACCGAGCGCCGACTGAATACCTCCTGCAACTCCCCCAGAGCACTAGCCCTTCCGGGTAACTGCCCTCAGTTCTACCTCCTGAGCATGATGTGCTATGGTATGGAATACCTCTTTGGTCAGTTTGGGTCAGGTGTCCTGTCCCTGCTTCCTCCTGGCCTCCCCGCCTCCCTGGCAGAGCATGAGACTCACAAAGTCCTTGGTCAGAACAAACATTACTTAGCGACAACTAAAAACATCGGTGTTACCAGCTCTGTTCCCAGGTTGAGTCAAAACACAGTGCTGCACCAGCTACTAAGAAGGCAAAAAATTGATTGCTATTGCTGAACCCAGGACATCACTGTTGTCTAAAAACTCTGTTGTGCATTTGTCTTTATTTTTAGGGATGACAACCTGATTGCTCTCCACCATAAGATGCAGCCAAGTCCCATTGGAATCAATGTACGAGTCCTATAGGATCAGAACCTCCCTCTGTTTCTAGCCTGAAAGATCTTTACACATAAAAGTGTGCACCATTAGTAAAACTCAATCAGTCTGAGCATCCAAGTGAAATGTTTGAGGAAAGCCAAGAGCCATTTTAGCAGCAAACTCTTTATGGTTTCCAAAGAATGTTTTGAGTCACAGATTTTGAAAAACCTTTCAGCTGAGCTATATTATATCTCAATACTTGTTGTTTCTTGCAACATGTGAGATAACCTTTGGTTTTCTCATGAATAAAAGCTTAGGACCAGGTTCATTGCAAGCATAATTCTCAAAAGAAATATGTATCTGATGGTCTTCTTGCGTTCAAGTCATGTTGAGATGGCAAACCATGACAAGGGTAAAAGCTCTCTCAATCATAAAATATTTTCTTCAAAAGTGAGAAGACCTTTATGTAAATATGTATAATGTATATGTTTATTATATACATAATATAATACATTTATATGACATATGCTTATATAATATATAATTATATATAACATATATTTATATAGTTTTATATATATATTAATGATATTGTAGACATTTCTTGTGTGACGTTAGATTTTGTGCTTGCCTTCTAAAAAAAAATAAAAACAAAAACCTACAAAACCTTGAAGATCCAAGACCATCAGCAGCCTCCTAAAAAGGTCCTCTTTAATCTGTAATCAAAAATGAACTCACAACCTATTCATCTCACTTCAGCATACACAGGGAAAATAGTATACAGCCATTCTACCTTCTCAAGAGATTTTCAGATATTTCTTTGTCTGCAGATAAAGAGCTTTCTAGAATATTTTTCCCTGCTAAGAACATGTGTTCATGACTTCAAAATTGGATAAGATCTAAAAGATCACCCTGAACGTAGAAGTGGATTTGAATACATCATTGATTACAGATATAACACTCTTTTCTAGGATTTATTTCCACAGCAATTGTTCAATTCATCAACAACACACCACACTCAGTGTCTCTGTGTGCCTATAGTCTGTATTGTTCCTACTTAAATTGATTTTGAAGCATTTCTTAGCCATTGTTTAGCTTGTCAGTGGGAAATAAAGTATACAGAAATTACCAGGCAAATTGTGACATCAGCTTTTGTATAAAATGCAGAGCCTGTCTAGTTCTCATGCACTGTAAAGGAGGTGTTGATTTCTCCAGTTCGTAGGAGGAACAAGAACTAAGAACTATGGAAAAATCAAGTGGGAGCAACACAAACACCATGAGGAGCTGGAACTGTCAGCTTTCTACCCCACTGCCAACTGTCCAGATCCACTCCAGTCTGATAGTCTTTGGGAGTGTTCTACACATTTACATGCCTCTGCCTACAAGTTCTATATGATCAAACCCAATCAGGAAACAGGCCATGAAGTCCCCCTTTGAAATATATGTTTGCTTTGGGACTTTTAAGAAGAAATGTAAACATCTCTTTGTTTTCTTATCCTTTCTTCAGTGCTGTATTTTGTTACAAGATAACACAGGAGTAAGCAGAGGATGCTGAACTCTTTATGAAAGATAGGTGATGACAGCTTCTGCTGCTCTTTTGAAGTGGTTTTGTCACACTTTGGACATTTCTTGAACTAAGTCTTTTACTTCCCCAAAGGTATTTTGATACTGTAATGATCTGTAGCATCATTTGAGATTTGAATGATACATACTAAAAAAAAAACCCAAACTCTCTTACAGACATGTCAGCAACAGTTCACATTTTTAGAATCTTAATTTTTGTTATAATGCATAATGCATAATACATTATAGGGTAAAGTCAGATTTAAGCAAGCCTGATTATGCTCTCAGTGGCATAGATATGAATTAGGTCTGACCTGGAAGACTTATAACTATATTAAGGCAACATTTGCAAATGAGTTGATATAACACCAAAAGATGGGAAAGAATTGTATAACAGAAGATGTAACCATGACAGAGTGTAGTTACATAACTATCTGGCATGGTCCATTTTGGATAGTGTCTCTGGATGAATTTTCCAGCTGCAGGCTGGTAGTTTAATAACATTTTGGAGGATTAAAAACATTTTCCCAGTTACAGAACTGCCTACAGAACAAAGGGATATTATCTATGACCTCAGCTGTACCCCAGATACATACTTTTCCCCTTTTTACCTGGACTTTCAAAATAACATATAGTGTCCAACTGTGTATTTGTCTCACACAGCATTTCAGCATAGACTAATTTTCTACACTAAACAAAATGCTCCTTGAAGGCTAGTTTATGCTTCTTCAAGGCTAGTTCCTCACATGTGTAGGCAGAAAAAAGTCACTAATTTAGAGGGTGGATTTGGTTTTGGTTTTGGTTTGTTTGCTAAACTAATATTAATAAAAAAATAGTTAAATAGCTTTGTCTTAATGAGTTTGGAATCTATTGGGCATGACGACACTTTCTGATTAAATCTGCAGGAATTAAAGGATAGTAAAATATTAATGTACTGAATTAATCCTAATGCAGTAATCATTATCTGGTTTACTCCTTTCTTACAGACAAGTCTTGGATATTATGGAGCATTCTTCTATTCTCAGAGAACAGTAGAAAGTATGTGAGATTTGAATGAGGCTTTTGAACAGGTATTTTGTTTTAAAGAAGGGCATTTTGAACACAGATCTATTTTGAAGTGTGCCAGATTTGAACAGATATAGCTTGTTGTTGTCTTTAATGAATACAGCAGTTATAGTCTCAGAAGATGATGCTATTCATCAGCCTAGGCATACAAAAGTGTTGCATCTGTTTGGAAAAGCAGAAGCAAACTTTTGGTATTTAGGGTCCCTGGAGACTATGGAAACTGTGAGATATATGTTTTACTCCCACTGGGATATGGCCTCTTTCATTTAGCTTCCCAAACCACAGTGTCATATTGGTATGCATGCTGGTATCTTACCAGAATTGGGCTACATTTCCAGACTGAAGGAAGAAATCACCACAGTAGTTTATATATTGATTTATTTCACATCCCTGTATTGCTTTGGCATGCCTATAAAACAAAATAGCTAGAGAGACATGCATTTTGACACAGACTTTAGTTCACTGTAACCTTCATAAATGATTTGGCTTACCCATTGATGGATGTTCACAGCCATGGGAGCAGAAATTCAATACTGCAGAGCAGTTGGAATGAGGTTGCTGATGCAAGCAGGGGTACACAACAGAAAATTGGCACATCTGATCCTAATTAGGAAGCAAACATAAGAACTTAATAGTCAAAGAGCTACATCTACTAATATATACTTGTGAACATAGTCAATATCCAATACTTCAGTGGAAAAATAATCAGTAGTTCTGCAGTGTGGCAGGTTTCTTCCTAAACTTATGGTAAAAAGCCAGATGTAGGATGGAGTATTCCATTTATCCAATCAGTGTCAAATTCCTGATTGACAGATCAGATTAATTACGTTCCAGAGTGTGCCTTTATTTACCTTGTAGACCAACGAAAGCTGGGAAGCCTAAGACAAGAGTTGTATTCTGCTCCTCCTAAAGTCCATGACACACTTCAGAGATAAAAGGACAGTAGCAAGATGTTGGTAGAAAAGATAAAGTGTCTTTTTATCCCTATATGAGAATCTGTGTTTTTTGGAATATCATCCACTGATCTTGTGACTATTGGAAGACAAACGGTAGACAGATTTGAAAGTAAAGTGTGTGAAGATCCAGCATACAAGCAGAGACTGGCTTTAAACAGATAAAAAATCTGTTTGTTTGTCTCTTGATTTTCCCACAGCCTAGTTTTATTTCTTTTATTGGATGCTACTTTCATGGTAGCTCATTTTCTCTCCCTCTAGACTGCATCACTGTCAGATGAGCAATTATATTGTTTACTGGTTTCATGTATGCCCATTATTATCCCACTGACTGTCTCCTGGCCTGCAATTATCTACCAGCTACAGCAATGGAAAAGAACACCCAAAAAGTGAACTGTGAAGTTGCACTACTCCTCAGCTAACACACAAAACCAGGAAAATTAAAAATCTGCTTGTCTCCAAGCAGGAGAAAACAAAACCAACAGGCAATCACACAACACCTATTCAAACACAGCAGCACCAGGAATATAAATAAACAAACCAATCCCAGTGCCAAGAGTTAGTTCCAGGAGCAAATGTACGTAATACTGAATACTAAGTCCCTTTCCCACACTTCCCCTCCCCCGCTCCTTCTATTCCAAAGGAGAGAACAAAAATAACTTTACATATATCAAGCACATTGTGGAGAGAAATAACAAAAATAATCATTCTCTTCTCAAGACACTGAATATGTAAATTGGCAATCAGAAAGGCTAGAGTGCTGGAAAGCACAGAAAAGCAGAAAAAAGTTAAATCATCTGGGACACAAGATAGAAGAGTGTTACTATTTAATGAGCAATATGGTGATTGCCACCATATAATGGTTAGGGTTATTGCACACATCTAAAAATGTTTGCCTCTTCGTATATTTTAAAAGTTGACGAAGCAATCATAAACTGAAACACGCTCAGTTATGTACATTGTATTCCCCTAAAGCTGGGATCTTGCTACATTGGGTTTACCAGTTTCAAGGAAGCTGTATAATTCTTTCTTGCCAATGCCATTATAGATATTTGTCTTTCCTCCTGTTGTGCCCCTGAAAAATTGTGGCATTGCCTCTAATCTGTGTCAAGCTACAAATTTACTAGCTGGGAACACTTCTCACAGAGCTACAGATATCTAACTCATCAGCTTGAGTTATATGCATAGTTTAAGTAGAATTTAACTGCCAATATTCGTTTGTAAGAATAGAAGAATTCCCTTGTAAGGATAAGCACTACAGTTATACAGTGCTTATAATTTAGAAGTTTCTTTTGTTAAAAAAGCCAAAACACACACACCCCAGTTTGAAACATACTTCCAGTATTTCCAAATAGCTATTTCCAGTGCTTTGTGAGGAAAACTACTAAAACTCATTATTTTGCAAGACAGGAAGAACTGTCAGTGAAACAACTCTGTAGTTAAGAAAGGAAATAATGTACTCTTTTATTAGCATTGTCAAC
Source organism: Agapornis roseicollis (assembly GCA_002631895.1). Lineage (NCBI taxonomy): Eukaryota > Metazoa > Chordata > Aves > Psittaciformes > Psittacidae > Agapornis > Agapornis roseicollis. The sequence goes on from NDXB01010563.1 coordinate 12,166, forward strand.
CACTAAACAAATAATGGAGTTGAATGAATAATGAAAAAAGCTTTCTTTAAAATTTATTCACTTAACCTAGGCTGTTAGGCACCTGCCTCTAGTTTTGCGTGTCCCATTTCACAAACACGGGATGTAACTACCAGAACTTAACCCTAGAGATCTTCTATCAGGGGAGCACATAGAAAGGATATGAGGTTGGGTTATGACGTTGTCACAAACAAGCTAACATATACCACAGAAAACATGCTTTTCAGGTAAGTTGAATACATGCAAAACCATACCTCAAATTAATTCTGTGAATTCTAGTTTTGAATTCACCTGGTTTTTGAATGTTTTATTTTATCTTTGTAAAATCTTGTCCCCAAGATAACACTAAAACTGATTTGTGAGATAAAAGAGACAGACATAGTCAACAATGTTCAACAATATTCAAATTTACAGAATTAATATCAAACTGACAGGTTGATAATGGCAAGTTCTTCCCTTCCAGGTATACTTTCTAATTGAAGATTAAGACTCAAATACACCTCTATTTGTGTGCATTTAACAGTCAGGAAAAAAAATCTTGTAAAAATGAGAAAAAAATTAAGAGTTTCTTTGTTTCTGAAGATAGAAGTCTCATATCAGGAAGGACAATTATACAGTTCACAGAGCTGAATCATCACATGACATGAAAGGCATTATGTATTTTTCTCTGATGTATTTTTTTAGAGCAAAATCTAAATTTGTTTCTGTGTTGACTTCTAATTTTTGAGAGGGATGACATCACGTAGTGTAACAGTTTGCTACACACCAGGAAGATCTTCTAAGACAATAGGAGCACTCACTACCTCAAAAAGAACAAGAGGATTTTCCTGCACAGGAAATGCAGAAAAACAACATTTATATTTGTCTCTATGCAAGATAGCTTTTTTCCCCTATAAATACAGTTTAAAATCCGAACAGTCTTCATTTCATCGATTCAGAAGGTGCAACAGGAAGGATCTTATAGAATAAGAAGCTGCTTTATCCTTAATTTTATAAGTCTACATCATATTTCCAAAGTAACTATGACTTGTCTGACACTGGTAAATATTTATTTTCTGAGGTTTTCTTAGTATAAGTGTAGTAGCAAATAATCAACAGAAACACTGTTCAAATTGCTGGGAGATGATAACAAGGGTGGGTTTCTTCCTTGGTTTGGAAAGTACCTGGTAGAGTGCTTTGACATCACTCCCTAAGGGCATTATTCATACTTGCAGCCTAAGACCTTTATGTGCCATTGAGCAGACTTCATTTTAGCATCTGTTTCAAACCCAGAAAATACAGCAATAAACCATGAGTGTTTTAAAATATATATATTGTTATTATTACTTGAGATGATTTGTCATCATTCACGCTGAAGCTTTTCTCAAAAGGAAAACAGAGTAATTGAAACAGGTCATTTATTGTGGTTGCAAGAAAACACATACAGGGCTTATTTTGATTTGTTTAGGTTAGTTGGCTGATGACAAAGCTCCTTGAGAATGACAGAGAGAGAGAGGATACCAGACAAATGCTTGGTTTAAAGCCAAGGAGAAAACATTTAGGTACAATTCAGTTTGTATATATAAATTATACCATTAGCACACACACTGTTGTCATGCCAACTAAAGCTTCAGAATATAAACTTTGAGCTCTGAAAAGTAACTGAAGAAAATGCTATCAGCATCAAACTGAACATCTGAAATAATAGGATTGATTATTTCTTTCGGCCTATTTTATCAGTTCTGTCTGGTCATCTCAAATTCCATCAGTTTACCTATGGGAATGCACTGAGATGTGTGGAGTTTGGGTCCCACAGTCACACCAAACAGGTACCTACTGAAGTGTGCTCATCTGGAAGGAAACCATATTTTCCACAGAAATCAAACAGTAGGATAAAAATTGAGGGTGATGATGGTGAGTAACCAAATCTCAATCCCAAAATGGGATTATAAGAGTCACATCTGTTAACACAGATATAGGCTTTATTTCCAGGCTAGATAGCAATTGATTAGGAATGATTTCTGAATTTTCTGGCAACTTCTAAACAGCTCTCAGAGTATATAGTTAAGCTACTGTACTGTACTGTACTGTACCCATATTTCAGCTGTGGTACTAAATGAAAACTCTAATGTTATAGCCAATTTAAAATCTCTTGGACATCTACTTCCATGATTGTATATCCTCTTAGTTTAATTGTTGGCTCAATTTCTGACTCAGTTTTGAACTCTAACTAACTGTAAGACAAATCTCCTACAAAGAAAACTAGCCATTTGCAGTGAACCAATCCATACCTTCTAGTTTCCAAAGCACTAAAAGCCATTGCTCATGTATGCGCTTACAGACACATATGCAGCATGCATATTTATATATACATGCATTTTCCTTTCTATGTATGCATATTTCAATCTTAAAATAAGAACATAAATGTCAGATTTACCTCTCTTTCATTCAGCAATAACCAAAGCTGCCTTGAGGCATTGAAAAGCCTGACATATGAGGAAAGGCTGGGAGATCTAGATTTGTTCAGCTGGACAGGGTGCTGCGACATCTAGTCTAAGTTATGTTTTGACTTGAAAGGTTGGCCTAGGTGACTCTTGAGGTCCCTTCCAACCTGACTGAAGGCTGTAATATGAAGAATATGATTCTGCGATTCTATGAACTGCATGTTGGGACCGGTCCTGTTTAACATATTTGTTGGCTGACATGGACAGTGGGATTGAGTGCGCCCTCAGCAAGTTTGCCGATGACACCAAGCTGTGTGGTTGGGTGGATACGCTGGAGGGAAGAAATGCCATCCAGAGGGACCTTGACATGCTTGTGAGGTGGGCTGATGCCAGCCTCATGAAGTTTAACCATGCCAAGTGCAAGGTCCTACATCTGGGTTAGAGCAATCCCAGGCACAGCTACAGGTTGGGCAAAGAGGAGATTCAGAGCAGCCCTGCGGAAAAGGACTTGGGGGTGGTGGTCGATGAGAAAATGAACATGAGCTGACTCCAGTGTGCGCTTGCAGCCCAGAAAGCAACTGTATCCTGGGCTGCTTCAAAAGGAGCGTGACCAGCAGGTTGAAGGAGGTGATCCTGCCCTTCTACTCTGCTCTCCTGAGACCTCACTTGGAGCATTGTGTGCAGTTCTGGTGTCCTCAACATAAAAAGGACATGGAGCTGTTGGAACAAGTCCAGAGGAGGGCCACGAAGATGATCAGGGGACTGGAGCATCTCCCATATGAAGACAGGCTGAGAGAGTTGGGACTGTTCAGCCTGGGGAAGAGAAGGCTGTGTGGAGACCTCCTAGCAGCCTTTCAGTATCTGAAGGGGGCCTATAGGGATTCTGGGAAGGGGCTTTTCATCAGGGACTGTAGTGACAGGACAAGGGGTAATGGGTTCAAACTGAAATAGGGGAGGTTTAAATTGGCTATAAGGAAGAAATTCTTTCTTGTTAGGGTGGTGAGTTGCTGGAATGGGTTTCCCAGGGAGGTTGTGAATGCTCCATCCCTGGCAGTGTTGAAGGCCAGGTTGGATGAAGCCTTGGGTGACATGGTTTAGTGTGAGGTGTCCCTGCTTATGTCAGGGGGATTGGAACTAGATGATCTTAAGGTCCCTTCCAGCCCTAAGTATTCTATGATTCTATGATTCTATGTATCANGGGTGACATGGTTTAGTGAGAGGTGTCCCTGCTTATGTCAGGGGGATTGGAACTAGATGATCTTAAGGTCCCTTCCAGCCCTAAGTATTCTATGATTCTATGATTCTATGTATCACTTCTGGCAGCCTTACGAGAGGAACTGAGAAATTTCAATTTTATTTGGCTTTTAATTTTTGAGGAAAAAAAAAAGTTATGCAACAGAGTTATGAGACGTCTGTATATTTTCAGTGATAGAATAAAAGTGTCATTCTTCTTCCATATCAAAGTTTTCAGATGTCACTCTTGCAAGGGTATTAAATTTTGAAAGAGAAAAGGTATGGTAAACGTGTCCTGAAGAAAAAAGTTATTCTTTAAACCAGTATTTTTTCCTGTTTAAGGCTATCTTGATTTGTAAGGCTTTAAAGATCCTATCAGGAAATAAAACCTACATGGTATAGGCTGTTTTGAAAACCATAGCTAATAATTCTAGAATGAGCTCATGTAAAGACATACAAATACTTGTGCAAACAGCCAAAGAAAACAGCTGTGCAAAAGCTGTGACCTCTTTGTGGCTTGTTTGCAAATGCTAGCGAATTGCTTAATTACATAACTTAGAGTTCAGTCAGCTGAAATAACACTAAAATATCACCAAAGTCCCTCTGAGAAAAAAACCCAGTGTACTGGAAGTTCTTATTGTGCCAATCATTTATAACCCAATGGAAGCTGATGTACATGAATATGCTTACTTTAGTCACATCATTTGATTCTATTAATTTTCAGTAGGACTAGCCTAATGATTGAAATACGAGAGCAGCATTTGCAAGACTGATGCTTTAATAAGCAAGCTTTTGCATAACTGCAAACCCATGCCATACAGTAATAAGGGACCACCTGCCCGACTCCCGTGGGCCAGTACACTCCAGTGATTCTCCAAGGTGGGTATGGTGTTAACTACATGGCAGGGAGCATGCTGGGGCCATCACACAGGGAGCAGTGACCTGTGTCTTTGTTGTAGCAGAAGGAAAAATAAATAAGAAAAATGGAGTTTCAAGTCTATGTGAGTGCCCGTGCTCACCCTTGACACAGTGCCTGGTGCATGAGTCTCTATATTATTCTTGAGTTAATGGAATTCTCTGACTCCTATTTGCAAATCAACTTCAAGAATGAAAAATTGCAGAAACTGGGTATAGTCAGATGAGTGGGACAAACCAATACAGCATTCAGACAGACCTTTAATGCTTGAATTTCACGCTTTTGAAGCTGCTAGACACCTGCTGCTGTATCAGCATTTTAAAATGCAAAGGGAGGGGAAGTAACATTTTTGCTTCTTCTGGCAAGTGGCTGCTAATGTTGTTTACCTTAGCAGCAATTTCTCCATTTACATCAGTAGATAATTATTTGAGGAAACATCTTTCTCATAATTCTCTCCTTTTAAAGATGAAGCAAGTCATTCACTTTTCAAACAGAAGACACATTGTGTCATGCAGTCTGGCTGTAAAGTCTTAGAAAGACATTACTTTATATTGGAAACAAGCCATTCAAAACAGTTTTTTGTTGAAAATGAACTTTAGAAAATAGCTTCCAGTGGAAGCTATAGCTTCCATGTTCCAGTGGAGTGAGTTGTAAGAGATGGAAGAAACTATGTTTTGATGTTTCCTCTATCTATGATGGAGGTAGTGGAAACATCCTAAATCCAGAGGTCTACATGAGAACTGGTCCAATGACAGGTACCTGGAGCACTCAGGTCACAGGACACTCCTGTCCTCTCCAGGTCTCAGGAGACTCATTTCTCACCTCCCATCCTGGCTAATGTCCCAGACACCTCCTGGATTCCTATAAAACCCTCCATGCAATTTTCTCCTAACTGCAGAAGACAATATTGAAGAATATTCAAGTAGTTAAAGTAGTTGTAAAAGATATGTTATACAAATGGCTGACCAAATATTTTCTGCGAGCCTGCTTACAGAGTGCCCTTATTCCCCTATGGCAGATGGGGGCTTTTATTCATCTTGAATATCTGGCTTATTGAACTAGCAATCAAGTAATCTGAATGTGAAGTGCCAATAGGATTTTGGAAGTACAAGGGTAAATTCAGCCATCTTTACAAGGAAAGGCATACACAAGAAAAACTGTTCTCCAACACCTTCAGTTATTAATAAACTGGAAATGTGTTTCATTTTTTCTGTAAAGTAGAAGGATCCCAATTCTCTCACGCTTTATTTTTATCTTCTAAATAAATGAAACCAAAAGATGCAACCTATTAAATATTACCTTTTTCCTTTTGCTGGCAGAATGTCGTCATCTCTCCCTATGACTAAACCTGCGTTCTTACCAAAACTTCTTTTGTTGCTGATTTACTTAAAACCTACTTAATTCTCCTAGTCTTTAAAGATCAAAGCAGCTTTGGAATGGAAGTACCAATAATTTTTCAGTAGAATTTGGGTTCATTTTGAAAGATTGCCCTTACTTTAGCACTCTTTGCTATATTAGAAGACAAATACAGTTGTCCATGAGGAGAGATGGAGATCAATCAGTAACCTGCCCTCATTCAACATTGCAATCAAAAAGAAAACCCAAATTAACCCCCCAAAACCAAACAAACTAAGAAATCATGAGACAGATCACTGGTCTGGGTTTTCGTTTCCCTGAAAGTTGAAGTGTAAACAGAAACACATACACATATGCATACACACTGCCCTCCACTGCCCCTTTTGGTCTGTATTTTCTGTGCAGGACTAAGTATCATTATAAGATTTGTGTAGGGCTGAGACTTATAGATATTGAGTAAAAAAAGGTAAATGAACCCTCTACAGAGAGCAGAAATATAAAGGGAATGATTGACATCATGTTCACTATAACACCTCTACGGGCAGTAAACAAAACCCAGAGTTTCAATCTTGTGTTTTTAACATGAGATAAGAAATCCCTGTTTGTGTAGGTTATATAAAAGGTAGTGTACAGACAGTTACATTACACATAAGTTTATCAATGTATACAGTAAAGTACACAATCCACATACATTCTGTCTACACACAGAGCTCATTTTCCTACACAGAAATATGCAGTCGTATGCCTTCCTGTTAAAATCATGTGTATGAGGTAGCAGCTACTTCAATTAACATTTGAAACCTTAAATACTTCAAATTCCAACCACTTCTTTCCAAGCATATGAAGAAATCAGCTGACGGCAAAGGATGAATTTCACCACATTAAGAAATTCCAAAGATTTAGAGTATTTCAAATACTAGAACTTTAAAATTGCAAGTTCTTATAGCAATTAGTCTGATATTCAGCTGTGTTCAAAATATAGCAATGTGATTCACTCATCGATATGAAATTGAAACCTAAAACATAAATGATATACCTGAACATAATTCAATTTAAGGTGACCCTGCTTATCAAATCTTCTGAATAGAATAGATCTTTCTGCTATAGCTATGGCTTCTTCAAGGCCTTTGGCAGAGCAGCTTCAGAGCAAAAGGAATACGCATAAAACTTAGCCACAACAGCATTTAACCACTTCTCAAGTCTAAATCAAAGCAGAGAGAAAAAAAAAAAAAAAAAAAAAAAAAAAAAAAAAAAAAAAAAAAAAGAGAAGGAAAGAAAAAA
>NDXB01010563.1:26861-85250 GCA_002631895.1 Agapornis roseicollis
AAAAAAAAAAAAAAAAAGAGAGATTGATTGATTTTCTATTTTCTTTAATAAAATATTTATTAAACCAGTGATAATAACAATACAGAGTAGCCACAAGGAAACATCAAGGGAATAAGCAAAACAGGCAAATATAAACAATGTTCCTTCCCCAACTTTCCTAGCTGCTGATCACATCTGTCCTTCCACTGAGCTTATTGTGGTTTGTCTAAACCATTTTTCTTGCAGGCAATTGTCCAATCTCCCCCTCCGCCCTCATAAATTAATGACTTCTTTTGCCAAGATCATCCACAAATCCATTGCTCATTGCATGAAGAACCATCTCCCATTTCCTTTTGAAACTGGTTGCCACTGGTTGCTATACTGGAAGAAAATGGGGCCTCAACTGCCACTCACCTGCTCCATGTCAGTAATGATTTTAAAGACAAGTGTCTTATCCCTTTACTGGGCTGAAGAGTTACAGCCCATCCAAGTATATTTCTCATCCATGTTTCTCATATGCAATTCCTCACCCTTCCTATCTTACTCTGGGCCTACTAGAGTCACAGAATAATTTGGATTGAAAGGGGCATAATTAGTCAACAATCCCTGCTCAAAACAGGTCTAGCTAGATCAAGTTTCCCAGGAAATTTGTTCAATTTCCACTCAGGACAAGACTGGGGAAGTCTATGAGCACTTTCAGGTCCCATAGACCTGCTTTCAGCAGAGGACTGGACTAGAGACCACTGGAGGTTCTTTTTGACCCAAATTAATGTATGGTTCTGTTTTGAGATGGTGACACCAGACACCACAACCGCACCCAGTATTCAATATGGGAGTAAACCATCAACTTATACAGAAAGACAATGATATTTCTACCTTGCCTCTAGTTCTTTCTAATAATTTCTCTCATTAGATTTGTGGGCTTGGACTGCAAGATCTGTTTTTTGTGGAATTTTCTATTATAGCCCAAAATTCTTGTTCTTGCGAGGAGCAGTCAGCTCAGAGCTCATTGTTTGATACGTGAAGCCAGGATCATCTTTCCCCATGTGCACCACTTTATAGTAATCATCTGCACTATATATGTCAGTTCAATCTCATAACTAAACTGAAGCTGGCAGGATTATGCATAGACTTAGTGTAACAATTACAGCTATACTGACTATACACAGCAAACCATGTATTTTTCAGAAGAAAATACAGCACTTTATTTTTGGTATTTGGTAGTTTATTGCATCCTCCTCACATTGTAACTTCCCCTTTGCTTGGAGTCCTGCTAGCTGTACAAGTGAAGTCACAAAGGAAAAAAGAAAGAAAAAGAGAAACCTACCACCAAACCCGAAAACATCTGTCTGATACCTGAGTCACTTCCCTGCTGCTTGCTCAGCCTCTTGTAGTGTTCCCTTAACAGGTTTTGGACATGGAACAGATCATTATTTTGCTTCATTTCTTTGTATTGTTTCCTACCATTAAATCATAGAATCTGATAAAACAGCCTATAGTAAAAGACCAGTCTTCTACTGATACAAAATCATTGAATGTGAAGCTCTTTTGCTATATTCGTTGGCATATATGCTTTTGAGTATAATAATGTGTCAGTACAGATGTAGACAAATACAAATTACTGAATGTTCTCATAAACTTTACGTTGTGGAACTGGAAATCACTAGGGTTTTTTGAAGGGGGCTGTTGGTTTGTCTTTTTGAGATAACTGTTCAGACTTTTCCTAGTATAATTAGAGCATCTTTGTCCTATACCATGAATTTATACAATGACAATTGTAATTTTCCTATCTTGTTAGGTACATTATGTCCTGTTTTTCAGCATCAGTAGAAAGCATATATTGACTGAAAGAGGAATAGAGAGAGATAAACTATAGACAGGCAAAAATAGTCTGAAAAGAAACAGCTTACAGAGTGACTCATTGCCTCTGAAAGAACTTACATATTAACATTTTCATGTATGTAGTAAATTATCTCATCTATCTCATCTATGTTTGACACTGACTCAATTCTCCCAAACAATCAATTCTCTATATACAAATAATTCCCATGTAATTTGGCCAATTTGATACCATTAATTTCATTTAAGCACAGTAATAAAAAGAACAGAGAAATAGAGTTGTATTATCATGCAACTACGATGCAAACATGTTACTAAGATAGCTCTCCTGTAGAGAGTTCACCTTATCTGGCTGCCAAATGCCCATACAGCTGCTCTCTCGCTTCTCCTCCTCAAAAGGACATTAAGATAAAAATAAGATTGAAAATCCTGTGGATAGAGATGGACTCAACTTGGGTTTTGTGGTCCCAAACCCATAATAGCCTCTCTCTTCAGCTCCTTCCTTCTCATGCTTTCCCCTGCTCCAGCATGGGTCCTTTCCATGTGCTGCAGTCCTTCAGGATAAACCTGCTCCTGTGTGGACCCTCCACAGGCTGCAGCTTCCTTCACTGCATGTTCACTAACATGTTGTGGGGTCCTCCATGGATTGCTGTATGGATAGCTGCTGCACCATGGTGTTCTCCAAGGGCTGCAGGGAAATCTCTGCTCAGATGCCTGCAGCATCTCTTCCCCCTATCGACAAAATTCCGTCCAACAGTTGGCAGCAAATGTACTAAATTGGGCTCTCACAGCCTAATTTACATGGATTTCATATGATCTTCCACTAATATGGATAAATGAGAAACAATTAGCTGTGTGATGAAGCCAGAAGATTAAAATCAGACAAGAAAGAAGTTTAGCATAGTGATACTTGTACTAACCAGCATGGCTTCAGTTTGTTAAATGGTAGGATATCTTTCTGCACATTTGCTCTGGATCAATAATAATGCATTTTGGAGGAGGCCTAGTGTACATTCAACGGCTGTTGCAGAGAAACATGAGACTATGCAGATGTGTATTTGATTCTGTTAGAGAAGCATTCGTAGGAAAGAGAGGCTGTGCTCTGACCTGGGACTCCAGCTCCGCTTCCACTTCAGCCTTCATAACATAACATCTACAGGTTTTTTTGTTACAGGGAATTATTAAGAATGAATATTACAGGCCTCATTTAGACAAAGATCTTAATGTGCTGGAGATTACTTAAGAATGTGTGATGTTAAATTCATAATCTAATCCCAGCATAGTTAATTTATATGTAGGGAGGCAGGGCAGCAGAGGAAGCTGGGAAAAGAACTAACAAGAATCACAGCAATGCAATAGCTATGAAGGAAATACAGTTTCTTACTCTAAGGCTCTAATTTTTAGATGAAAAGAATCCCACCAGTGAGACTACAGCTCTGAGGAATTCAACAAATCTTTAAGAACTGGTGTTAATGTTTTTATTTCTTTATCATTCCTGGAAATATTCCTATTGCAAGAGCCACACTGAATTTTCTTGCTCTAATATAATGAATATTTCGTTTTGTCTATATATATTACCAAATGTGCCTGTAATAATTTCTGAAGTTATTTTGTTGTTTCTAAATCTTTATTTACATTTCCTATTCAGTATATGAAATCCACTTGTTTTCTTCCTACTCTGACCTTAAGCTATCCCCAGATATATCAGGTGACAGATGAAACCCTCATACACATTCCCTGTTCAGGAAAAGAAGCCTGGCAGTTATTGTGAGAGGAATTCAATATCAACAGAGAATGAAGATTTCAAAAGGATGAATGAGAATTTGTACCTCAAATTGCATTTTCTATTAAATACTGAATCCTCTAAAAATAGAATGACCCTGAATATAAGATGACCTCTGATTTTTTGTGTCCATGTATTTTAGTGCATGAAGATTACTTCTTACCTCCTCCCCCCACCCCCTGCTCCATTCCTCACTCATCTACCCCTTACACATTGCATCCTTCAATCAAATTTCCATCCTGCATTTCTTGACCTTTCCTTCTATTGCTCATCTGCACACATTCCACTTCCAGTTAAAATGCGTTCTGTCTCATACCTATCCTACGTCTTAAACTGTAAAACGTTAGCCCCCCTACTCCTGATAATTTTCTGAACGTGTTGTGAAGGAGATGCTAGAATCATTTCCCATCACTGGCAAAAACTTTGTTCCCTGGCTTTCTTGAGGAAATCATCTTTTCTTGACTTTGAGCAAGGTGTGATTTTTTTTTAACCATGTTTAAAATACATGGGGCAGGAAAGGGGGAAATAACCTGAACCCAGGAAAAGCTGCTTTATACTTAGATAAAGTAAACTGGAGCAAGGACTGAAATCCACAGCCTTACATGTTGTGTGGCCATTTGGTAAAAAGAATATGCTCCATTGTTCTGCTTCTCTCATTAATCATTTTGTAATAGAACTTCAGGAGGAGATGATGTACCATCTCAGACTGTTACCCTTTTGAACAGGAATTTTGAACTAGGAGGTAGGAGACCAGCATGCTGGGAAGCATGGCATTTTGGTAAAAATCAACTACTCAGTACAGTCACATACCTCCAGTTATCAGTATTATCTGTGCCCTGAACCTGACCATTGCTAAAGACCAAAGCTACTTACTACCTAAAGAGGAATGGTCACAGCCTGTAGCCATTCTCATGACAGAGATCATCATAATTGTCTTTAGACCAAGCATGTATGGCTGGACATCAAGAGCATGGCTATTCCTACATGGCACAGGATCTGTCAGCCTAATAGCCTATGCTTCATAATATATAGGTTGCCAGAATTTTGGTGGGCAGTAAGGACACCCTGTTCTACTCAGGAAGAGCCAGATGGTCGTCTGCTTTCTGAAGCAGAGCTCACTGTGCAGTTCTGATGTGATTTAGAAACCTCTGATAACAGCTGATCTGTTTCAGATTCCAAATTTTAGGTTCAATCAAGTTAAACAGCACCTGAGAACAATGTCCATTTGTGGAACCACAGCCTTTAAGAGCCTAAGCCTTGCTGGAAGAGTTTCAGTCTCTCTAAAACCAATTTTCTAATATTTTCACCCTCATTTTCTATGGGATTGTTTAATTGGAGTGCAGTGAGGAGTTACCCTTTCTTAATCACAAATGTAGGCCTTAGCTTTCAGTTGACTGGGCCAAGAAGCTGGCCTTACTGGAGAACTGTGGATCTACAACAGCTCAGGCTGTTGCTGTCAGCTCTAATATTTACAGGCTTTAAGTTTTGTAGAAACTACATTTGTCTCTCTGTAGATCTGTTTCTATTCAGATTGATAATAATGAGAATGCTTAGGGTTATTACAATGTCTAAATGACATATCAGCTCTGGCTAACAAATAGCTTCACTGTAGTCTGATAGCTATTTATTAACATAACTAAAATAAATTAGGAGGTGGCTTATCCACCCAGTCAAAAAAGAACAGCCAAGATGAGAAAGATGAATGGAATTTATGATTTACCTATCTTGTAGAGGGATAAACAGATACATCATCACAATCAATGTGTCTGTTGCTAATTAAAAACAATGTTTGCAATGATCATTTCTGATATAATTTTACATCTGGGTGGCTCATACCAGACTAGGGAGGCTTTGGAATCTGTGAGATAATTTTTGCTTTCCTCACTTTTCTCTCCTTGTCCTTTATGTTTATGATTCCTATCATCATCATTACCATTAGCTATTTCCGATGTACAGTACAAGGACTGATTTTTAAGAAAGCACTTCTTATATGATACTCTATCCCACATTACATTGCAATTTTGCTCAACAATACCAAAAGCTGCACAGCATGAAGGAAGAAAAACAGTGTATTAAGGCCTTTTTCTGACTGAAGAAGTAGAAGTATTAGGATGGAGTCTGGGGAAAGAAAAAAAGTTGGACACAGGTTAGTGAGAAAAGACTTTCAGATGCATTGATGCATCACAAAAAAAAATAAACAGCAAATGTGGGAGTAGGTCTTTAACAAGTGTAATCTCTAACTGACATCAGACAAATTATGACAAATTACATGAGCTGACAATTTGTTCCCCCTAAATTTACACTACCTCCTGTACCAAAACCCCTTCAGTTTTGCTTATTCAAAGCTTGATCTGAAGGTCTGCAGTATCAAGAGACACTGAACTGGAGATTTGAAGTCCTAATGAGTATGGAGTGGTTTGTTAAATAATATTAGTCCTATTTAGACTCCATGTTTTCTTGGGAGCCAATGTCAGGAGCATAAAGGCAAGAAAAGGATTAGGGCAAAATCTTCTGGGTACAGGGGAATGCTGTTGAACTCTCAAAGAAATATCAAGGAGGGAAGAAAGCTGACAGTTCCAGGAAATTTTCCAATCAGAGATGTTTTCAGATAAAGTTGAAGGCAAATGGATTTTGTCTAGCTCTGGGTGTATGTCAGTTTTGCTTGTGGAACAACGTATAGCTCTTAGTTGAGTGATGCAAAGCTTGAGAAAATTACTGGGGGTATTTATGTTGATTTTAATTGGCTTGGATCACTTTAAAAGCTCATTCTTACTTCCCAAATGACAAGTAAATGGTTTATGACCCTTCCCCAACTACAGTCTATCTTCCTATTTAAATTTCTCTTTTTATTTTGCAGTAAAAGATATTTCCTGTTGACAGACCACAAAACTCTTATTACACCAGAGAGCAGGGGGAGAGGAAACTCCTCTACACAGCTCTGCCATTCAATCTCTTTAGCGACACATGTAATAGCATTGCTAACATCCTTGTTGGGTAGAAATGTCGCTGTGTAAATCTGTAAAGGGAATACTGTAATATTGTCTGAAATTGTATAAAAACAATTCTCACGGATGTTGTTCAGTCCTCATATTTACTTGGCAAATTGGCTACTTACAGATAATACTAGCACTTAAAAGATTAATCTGGACCTTGTTCAACCTATTCCTACTTTTACATATTTTCAAGAGATGGGGCTGGAGTAGTTGAAATAACAGAGAAAAACATTTGCCTAAAAGCAGAGTTAGAGAAGGACAGAAAGAAAGGAAACACTGAAAAAGTAATCTTTAGAGATAATGGGCCTGATAAGCCTACTAATGATGGATTATTGTTAGTGGTCAATAAGGATGGAATATCTTACTTGGAATGCATGTTAAGCTGGAGGAAATAAGTACCCCTGTTTTCCCAAAGATGGAATATCACTATCTGTTACAGAATGTTGCTTCACAATGGATGGTTTCTTTAGTTGGAAGCTATCCTGTGATAAAACCAACAAACCAACATTACTTTCCCTTCAGAAAAAGACCCACCATCTTTGTCAACACTTCTACATTTATATTTTCCACCATAAAAATTATATACCAAGTCTTAAGGTATATTTGTTTAGGAAGCTTAAAGCTAAGGCAGTGGCATTCCAGTGATATAAGTAACTGTCTTTAATCATCATCTTTTGCTTTGTAGAGGGTTTTCTCCAGTTAAAAATGGAGGACACCAAGTCTCTCCAAAGTAACGTGAGTTTGAGATTCAAAGGAATAACATCCCCAGGACTACAGACTGTCAGCAAAACCATGGATTTATGATCTCCTGAGAAATACAGTAACATCAGCCTGCCAAGGTTCTGGCTTCTTTTCTGGCCCTTAGAGCCCTTTGATTTTTTTAGTTTGATAGCTATTTAAATCCCCCATGCTTCCCTTTCAAACATTCATTTTAATAAAACTTCTCAATCCTCTGAGCTTTCCAAGTGCTCTCTACTTCGGTTTTTATTATAATGGAAGTACTGCCCGAACACTGAACTCTAGCAGTCTGAAGGGTGACTAGGATAAACATGGAAATTAATGGTGGATAACTGACTTTGATGCAGTTTCATCAATCAGACAGAGATAAACTTCTTTCTCCTCTTGCAGTAACCCTTTTAAAGAAAAATGTATTGATTTTTCTCCTTTTCATCAGATAGACATATTAACTAGCAGGGCACAATGCATTCTTCTGTCTGCATGGGCATTTTGAGCAGTGATTGATTTTTTTTTTTTGGTTCTACAGAAAAACAGTCACTATTGAGTGATAAACTCAAAAAAAACCACCCCAAAAAGTGCACTTCCTCCTGCACTGCTGCCAGAGGCAGAGAATTAACATTCACAAAACTTAATTTATGAAAGATAACAAAAGTACTCTTTTTTTCCCCACAGTAAAACTTTTGATCTGCGACCATGGGAATTCATGGTAGGAGGCTAGATACATTAGTGAAATTAAAGAGAGAAGTATATTTGATTGCTGTAATTCTTCATTAATGAGTCTATCTGTACAGTATTGGGCAATACAGCCAACTCAGGTCCCTTTGTGACTGATCATTAAAGATCCCATAGCACTCTTCACCAGGGTAGAGTTATCTTCCCTGTCCTTGCCAAATTCAATCACAAGTGATAATGTTCTTCTGCCTATCTATATTTTCCTTGCAGTTTTATCTGCGTAAGACTTTGCTTTTCATTTCCTTACAAAAATTGTTGTATAATGTTTCTGTGTGCTATTAAAGAGCTGCAGTTTTCCACCCTGAAGATTACAGTATCAGATGAAATTATTTTTGCATTATGGATATGAATATTATCATAGTCCTTTGAAAATTCATAGTACTTAGCTGTATAAGAGTATGCCTATTTAGTGGACTTGGTTCTCAGTTGAAAAGTGGGCTACACTAGGACAATTGCTTTTTCACTTTTTGATGATACCAAAACCTGTTTAAAAACAGAGAAACCTGTTTTTAAATAAGGTAACCTCACATAATTCCTGAAGCAATATCTCCCTTCCTGGAAAAAAGGCTCGGGAGGACCTTATCACTCTCTACAGTTACCTGAAAGGAGATTGCAGTGAGGTAGGGTCAGTCACTTCTCCCAGGGAAGAAGTGATAGAGCAAGAGGAAACATCCTCAAGCTGCACCAGGGGAGGCTTAGACTTGATATTAGGAAAAATTTCTTACCAAAAGGGTTGTCAAGCACTGGAATAGGGAAGTGGTTGAATCCTGGAAGTGTTCTCTGTAGATCAGGCTCTTAGAGACACAGATAACTGGTTGACTTAGCAGTCCTGGTGTAACAGTTGGACTTGATGATCTTAAAGATATTAAAGATCCAACCTAAATATCCAAGTTGATACTGTAATTCTATGATAAAACACCCTACGGTGTGGTTGGTAACCTTCTCTGTTTCTTTTTCTTTGGAAGGCAAAAATCTTTTGCTAAAAGCTTGTCTATATTATGAAAAATTAACCTGTTGAGAACATCTTTTATTCCATATTTTCAGGATCTTTCATTTTCCTTGTTTTCTTTGACCAATTGTCCCCAAAACATACAAAATATGCCATGTCTTTTTTTCCTCAAGGAATGCTCTCTGTGTGCTCTATTATTAATTAAAATATCTCTAAAAAGTTACATTTTTTTTCTTGAGTGGTCACTATAGTTCCATGTCTTAGATTAACATACCAAAACCTCATCCCAGCAGTGAAACAGCACACCAATAATGGTACAAGACAGCTGTAAGGGCAATGCAGTAACTAAGAGCAGGAACAGCTTGTATTAGCATTTTGAACCACATAAATGCTGCCAAGCTGTGTGACAATTTAAGGACCAGATTGTCAACTCCTTCAGCCTTCTAGGAAGATTTACAGGGCCATAGTTCCCTTTCTCATTAAATCCTCTTTTCCCCAAGTTATTGCATAATAAGTCAAATATTTGTAGTACAGAGCCACTTTCCAACTTAAATGGAAATTTTCTAATAGTCTAAGAGGTGAACACTGAAAATGCATTTCAGAGAATCAGAAAAATAGCTTAGTAAATTAAGACTGCAAAGATCCACTTGATACGCATCTTTGGAACTTCCATACTACATGTGGTTGGATTCCAAAT
The DNA here is from genome assembly GCA_002631895.1 of Agapornis roseicollis. NCBI lineage: Eukaryota > Metazoa > Chordata > Aves > Psittaciformes > Psittacidae > Agapornis > Agapornis roseicollis. Next base: position 36,572 of record NDXB01010563.1, read on the forward strand.
CATAAAAAGTTCATAAAGTAACAATGTCTCTTTTTTTAACCTTTTCTTCCTTTTACAGGTAGGATATTATAAAAGAAGCAAGTGTTTTATAACAAGAGTCTTGATTGGAAAAAAGATCATAAATTCAAATCTGCTCATACCTCAATGGATTATTCAACTCTAATTAGGACGTCATTTAAGTCATTAGCAAAACAAATGTTCTGATTAACATGGAAAATAGCATATGTTTATACAAAAAAGTTTTAATATTAAAGGTTCTTTAGAAACAAAATACTTAAATTCCCACTTGGGAAAATGTCTTTTATTTTGTTGGAGTGTGACCACAGGTTTGAAGATCATACAAGTTTAAAGAACTCTTAATGTTATTAGGAAGCAATGAGATCATGACATTTCAAATCTGAAACTAAAACTCTATATTTGTTTACAAATTAAACAAAGAATTCCCAGTCTCAAATTTTCATCTCCAAGCATAAATTTAAATCAAGTAATTCCTGATTCTTTTGGTATTCAGCCCATAAAAAACTGATAAAATTTAGTAAGTGCAATTTAAGCTCTGAGGGATTTCCTCATAGCAAACTAGATTAAAAAGTATAATATTAGCCATGCATTTAGACTTTGAAATAGACAGTTTCTAAAGTAAATATGCAAAAGTATTCTTCTATTGTATAATCTTATCAGAGAAGAGTTTAGGATTTCTTTATTGTCATACTTCCCCCCCACCACAACCCCAAAGTAACACTGTCTGTAATTCAACATCTTTTACTGTAGCTCAAACTACAGTTTTGCTTGAACGAAGGACTAATATTTATGTACAGTTTATACTATGTTGCTTTAAGTTACATGTCAATGTATCAGCACAGTGTGGATATAGTCTCAAAATACTGAAACTTGAATCTTATTGAAACTGATGGAAACAGACTCAGGTGGCATATCCAGTCTAAAGACAACCATGCTTCAGGTGAGTATGTGAATTTTTAATGAAGATAAACAACTGATAAACAACTGATAGCCACTAAAAAAGAACACGAAAATGTCCCAGCCTGTTAACAGGGTATAAACTTACCCCATCTGGCTCAGGATGTCTGCAAACTACAGTTTGCTGAATTCAGGAAGAGCATCAGAGCAGAAATGTCAGCATATGATTATCCCATTCATACTTAAACATGGTTTTTATCACTGCTTGAGAGAGGGTACTGATCTGGATGGACTTTCGCCCAACCTGCAGGTTTTATTTCTGCAGCCAGGAGTATGCTGCAGGTGGTTACTCAAAGCAGGCCAGAGCTGCCCTGGGTTAAGCTGGGACAGGGATGAGCACAGTCTGCTTCTATAGGTCAGTGATTTGTAAAAGCCTTTTTTGTGCCCTGCCTTTTTTGAAAGGAAAATAGAAAACCTTTATGAAAGACACATCTCTGATTAAATAAGTTGAAAATCATGTTAGTTAAAACTATATAGCTCTAAGGATCATTCCTGGACTGTAATGCCACCTGTGGACACCAGATCTTGCATGTTATTTAACATAATTTAAGTGTTTATATTGAGACAAATTGGGGAAGTCAGCTCTAGGATAGGTTGTAGCATGACTTCAGTAATGTTGATGACAGAGTGATTACTATGCTGTACACATATAAGCATGGTGGTAGAAAAAATACTACTACAAATCTTGACTAATGGGTAACAGTTATATTTACTAAGTGCTCTTATATAAACAAAGCCAAACCTATGACAATTACAGCTGCATTTATTCACCACTGTTTTATTACTACAGAAATAAGTGATTTCTAGAGATGCCTCTTATAAATTATAAGCTAGAATAATTTCTCACTTTCATTCACTTTTGTTAATAAGGCTGATAAAGATCAGTCAAGATTCACACTCTATTTCTTACTGAGTAGGTCTTAACTACATTTTTATCTACGGATTGACTGGGGCTGAAAAGGTAATTAAGTGTCTCACTCAAAAATCATATATCTGGGGAAAAGATAAGCTTGGAAATATACTGTGGGATTTTGTGGCTCAAGACTGTGGAGAGGGTGGGGTTTTTTTGTTTGGTTTCTGGTTTGTTTGTTTTTTCCCCTTTTTTAAACTGTACACAAGTTTATACAACTTCTTTATTTGCTCTTTTTTTGGCCTCTGTAGTACCTCAGTGAGAAGTGTGAAGGTAAACAAGACTTCACAATTAATGTGTGAAGGTAAACAAGATAAATTTATGAACACAGTCCTTCCTACTTGTTTTAGAATGCTCTGATATATTGCACATATCAACAGAAAGGCATTACATAGTTTACTGATTGTGGTTTTACTTATAAGCATCATTAGTATTTATATCATATCAACAATGGCTAAGAAAGCCTACTTGTGGAGTCCGTTCTGCTAGTTACTGTCTAGCAGTATTGGGTCAGGCAGCTCTCTGAATTTAAGCAGAGCCAAATAAACGATGCCAAGAATAAAGCTGTCCAGTTCCTTGGAAATGAGATGTAGTTATATCAGTTACTTCCTACTTTTAAAACAGGCTTTTGTGCCTAGAGGACTAGTTTTATTTGAATTTACTGAGATGGAAGTAGTTAACTTTCCAATTCACTTTTGAAGACAGATAACATTTGGCCTTTAAAAGCTGCCCTTGCTGTCATGTACACATTGCGAGAGGATTAATGCTTAAAACTACTGCTGACCAGAGTCCTTACCTACAACAGCACCTACAATGGTTGGTTTAGCTGGACAAAACCAATGGAACTTTGACATTCTAGTAGAATTTTCACCTAGTGTATAAGCTATACTAAGTTCTTTTAGATGTTAATAGAGAATCCTAATTCACCAGTTCCACTGAGATCCTTCCATAAATTATTGAAGTATTCAGCAGAGGCAAGGTGGAAGAAGGAATCTTTCTTGTATTTATGCCTCAAAACACTTCAGAAGATTCAGTAGAATTTTTATATAATGCATACCTATGAACTATTTCATATGCAAACTGCCAATTTACATAACCTCAGGTTACAGTGCCCTGATTTGGAACACGAAGGACACCACTTTTAGGCTAGGGAGGGAGTCTAAGTGAAGTGATAAGCTCCCTTAAGTACTAGAATGGCAGAGGACCAGAAGCTGGTAATTGAAGTGAACATGCAAAACTAATCATGAAAGGATTATTGAAATGCTATAAAGGATGTGCTAGTGGCCATAAGACATTTTAAAAAATGAATTTGTTAAAAAGAATATTGTTTGAACAATTTACAGGAAAACACTGATCAGTAAGCCAATGTTTCAAACATTTCATTCTTTCTGCAGAATTTTTATGCATGGGTGTATGTGTCTATGGGGCTTTTAAGATGCTCGGAAGACTTTCCCTCACTCTGAGAGCCCAAAACCTCTGTATCACAGGTGGTTCTTCCCTCTTCTAATTGCCACAGTCATGAGTTTCCACTTGCAGCAGTGGGTTAATGTCATGTGTACTCCAGTGCAGCAACTGCCAAGAATATCCTGGTAATAACTAGACATACTTTTTGTTGTTCCACTTAAATAATCTTCAGAAACCTCCTCCACAAGATCAAGCTACTGGAGGAGCTTAACCCAAGATTAACATTTAGCCACAAACAGAAATGAGGTCTGAGAAGGTGAGATAAAATCTTCTGTTTGTGGTGAAAGGAACGTAAGAACGTAAGAACGTATCTCTCTCCTGGCTTACCCCTCTCAATCAATCATGAAAAATTAAATGAAGTTCCACTGAAAGAGATTTAATTTACATGACGTTATGCTTGCAACTGTAAATTTGCAAACTTGCTATTTGGCTGGAAGGAAAAAATGCAGAATAAACTACACCAGGGAGCTCTGCTACTCAGATACTCCCCACTCTGAATGAAGTATCAAAGTAGGAATTTAATATAGCAAAATCAGCACTTCTGAGCTGGTTCAAGTCTGTAGCATGGTTACCTGCAGAACTAATCAGGAATCTTACTTCTTTCCTTCAGCAGAAGCAAATTCAGAAAGTGTTTCAAACAAGGAAGCATCATAGAATTGCTTTGCTTTCCTACTAACACTGGAAGATTCCAGTTCATTTCTATGGGAGTCAGCAGCACCTGTCTAAGTTTCAAGTAAATTTCTGAGTTTAAAGAGAATTCCTTAGCACATCATGTCTACTTTATTACTCTAATCTGTTCCAGCTTTAACATTCTTGAAACCATACTAATTACTGAAGAATCCAGGCAATGCATCTTTAAGTGACATACACCACTCTTCCCCCGAAGCACCTGAAGAAGACCAGCCAAACAAAGGAAAAAAGGTTATTAAATCTTGTATTTAAGGTTTTGCAATTGTTTAACATTGTACGAATTACATTGGAGATATTCAAGGCCCACCTGGACAAGTTCCTGTGTGATGTAATTTAGGTTACCCTGCTCTCACAGGGGGGTTGGACTAGATGATCTTTTGGGGTCTCTTCCAACCCTTAGGATTCTGTGATTCTGTGAAATAGTACATATTCAAAAGGGAAAATCCTCAAAGTGATAGAAGGGCTTGTCAGGGGGATTTGACTTAGGACTAAACAGTCTTGGGGTTGAGTAATATGTTTGTCACAAAGTGTGGTTTAAGGTCAATCAAAATCACTCACAAGTTTACACTGAATCAAGCAAATAACAAGAGAAAATGGAAAATTAAAATATATTTCAGATATCTGGAAAACATACACTAGTTTAATGTAAAAGAACAATACAATAGCAATGACAACATTTTCAAAATAAGTGGCTTACATCATTAATTTATTTAGATAGAAAAGATACAAGACTTTCCACTTTGACCTCTTATGCTATCCATTTTTTATTTGTCAATTTTTTCTGACTAACAACCAAAAATATGAGCTCTTTGCATACCTTTTATCCTAGTGCAGCTTTCAAATCAATAGGTATTCCTGTATTAAGCAGTCCCATGAGCAGCAGCACCAATAAATCTAGGGGGCCACTAACTTGAATTTCTGTATGCAACTCCAATCCAGCACACCTAGTTGTCCTGTTCTTAATGTTGGGAATTTCAAACCAATAGCATTTTCAGTTGCAGCCTTTATTTCCTGACATACTTTCTCCTTCTTCACCATAATGATATCTGTGCCCTTCAGTACTCCTTACTTACCAGCGGAGAAGGTCACAGCTCAGGTCTATGGTTAATTTAAGGGATGGATTTGCAGACTATGGCCTCCCAAGAGGGTAGTCAGTACACAGAAGTGGATAGGGAATTTTTGATCCCAGACTGAAGATTTCAGCTTAGTGAGAGCACTTTAATTCTCAGTTCTCTTCTACCCCAATTTTTTCTCTCATGCACAAACTCTGACTCTCTTACTCCCCTTGTGAATTTGCTTCAAGAAAGGAAATAGAGAGGAAATAAGAGCATTGCACAGTTACTGATATCTGGTATAACAGACTGCATGATAAATCATTGGAGACCTTCAGTTTACAAAACACTACATAATATACAGATGTAAAATGTATTAGAAACAAAATTAAACCAAAGTAACATACTACTTTGCAACACACGTCCCAAAACTGATTGAATGACAAAACAAAAATTCATTACATAGGTTGTTCAACATGTATTGCTGCTCACTGTCAGAGCTGGTGATGTATTATTCAGTTAATACCTGCAATACTTAATCAAGCCAAACATAAAGCTGTTGAGCAATGGGGGAAAAAACAAACAAACAAACAAACAAACAAAAAAACAAAAAACAAACAAGAAATGGTTTCTAAATATATTTTTAAATGAAACCCTGAAATACAATTCATAACATATTCAGCAAATGCTTTCCAGTATGTGCAGATACTTATTTATACCCCGGATACCTATGCTTTTTATTTCCTAATAACATTCCTCGGAAACCTACTTCCCATTTAATCAGTCAGGTTACTTAATACCAAAAGAATAATAACTTGTGTATTCCATTTTGAAACAAACAAACAACAGCTACAAAACAAACCCTATAACAAAAGAACAACCAACAAAACTATACACAAACACAAATGCAAATCACAGAAGTGAAATGGAACATTTTGACTGCCTAGGACACAGCCAAATCTAAATGGAGAAAATGATCATGTTGTTCAAGCACTGTTAACAACAGCCAAAAGACTGGTTTTAACCACAAATTCAGAACAATAGAGCACCATACGGGCTGCTATGAATGAAGCTGACTTGCACATGGACACAGACAGTATTATTTGGTTTATTTGTTTGAATCCTGCAATCTCTTGGTAAAGACTAAGGCTAGTGGAAAATCCATGCTAACGTGAAAACAAATATCACAACAATAAGAGGCAAATAACAACGTTAAAATGCTGATGGTCCATTGACCTTACAACTCTGACTTTCTGCAAACCATCTGATGAATTTGTGAAGCTCAAGACTGCAAACGAAGCATTTAAGGAAATCAAAATGCACACAGAAAATATGGAACCAAGAAAAAACAAGCAAATAAACAAATAAAAAAACACTTTAGACTTACATGTTTCTTTCTGCAGGATATCTCCAGCCTGACTTAGTCCTTATTTTGTTCTAGTAGCAGGGACAAGAATTAAAACCTGCTCAAGCAGTTTGAACCGAGAGTTAGGTTACGGCTGGAAAGATGCCCCTGAGCTTCACCTGCACCACAAGTGTGCTGAGCACTACTTTGATGCAGATGATTTCAGTAATATTCTGACCTGAATGTAGTCCATGGCAGTTTTACCACTGGTATTAGCAAAGCCAGGATTTCATGCAGTGAGTTAGTATAATTTAGATCAGTCTTGTAACTTGCTTAGAAGCTGATTCAGAATGGAATGAAGCCAAAGGAAGCTGTGTTGAATGAAGTTTAATTCAATTAATCAATTGTATTTAATAATATCTAATTATTTTTTAATGAAAGCTAATCAGATTTTAAAGTTTATTCTAGGAGGCAAAAGCTATTTCACTCTAAATGCTGTATTGTGCCAACTTTGATGAAATTATGAGATAACCTTCTAGCTCTTTCTATATGTTTATGGCAAGGGGTTAGTTTTTTGTAAAGAGTGCCTTAATTTCTCTGTGAATAAAAGTTAAAAAACAGCCCATCAACCCTACTTATTAAGCTATAGAAGCTTAGCTGGGTGTTCAGGATTTCCAAGATTTCTGCCTTCCCTTTGACTAAGGCAGCTGAATCATAAGCATTTTTAAATGACCTTACAACATTTGCCCTTTATTACAGCTGGATGTCCCTAGATCAGCAGTAATTACTCAACTCACATGCAGGCAGATGATCCAGTTTTCAGTTACAGGACTTCAGAATTAGAGCTTTTTTATAATACACAAGCATTAAATAGATTCTCCCATGAATTATATATAATTAAGGAAGCTGACATTGAAATTATTTTTGATATTATCCAGTATACAATGTTTCTTGAAAGATTTACTTTGGTAAGGCCTGCCACAGACTTTATGTGATCTTTATAGTGTAATTAGATCCAAATCTCAGAAATTACTCAGGCAGCTAGCTGTCAGTAAAATCAATGTGAGATGGTTTCCTAAAAAAGGAGGTGAAGGTTTAAATAACATCATGCCTCTGACCCTTAATCTCTCTGACAAAGTTCATCTAAAAATTACACATTGATTTTAATCTAATTATCAAGGATCCCTTTTTAGTCAGAATAAGAAGGTAGATGAAATGGCTCTCTCATTGGAATTTCTATCCATTGATCCTGGGGCAAGGTTGGGGGAGAATCTGATTAGTCCATTATTTTTGAATGCTTTTGCTCAAAGGTGAAATGAATAAGATATCGGCTGGATGGTCTCACTCAAAGAGTTGAGGTCAACGGCTCCATGTCTGAGTAGAGATCAGTGATGAGTGGTGTTCCTCAGAGATCAGTACTGGGACCATCACTATTTAACTACCTGGTCAGCTACATGGACAGTGGGATTGACATATCCTCAGCATGTTTGCCAACAGCACCAAGCTGTGTGGTCTGGTTGACACACTGGAGCAAAAGGATGCCATCCAGAAGGACCCTGACATGGTTGAGAGGCAAGCCTGCTGCAGAATGTCCAGAGGAGAGCCACAAAGATGCTCAGAGTGCTGGAGCACCTCTTCTATGAAGACAGGCTGAGAGAGTTGGGGTCGTTCAGCCTGGAGGAGAGAAGGTTCTGGGCGTGCTTTATAGCAGCCTTTCAGTACTTAAAAAGGTCCTATAATAAATCTGTGGATAGACTTTTTACAGGTGGCAGAACAAGGGGCAGGAGAAGAGGGGAATGGCTTTAAACTGAAAAAACAGTAGGTTTATATTAGATATTAGGACTAAGTTCTTCCCTGTGAGGGTGCTGAGGCACTGGCACAGAGTGCCCAGAGAAACTGTGACTGTGGTTTGGTTTTTTTTTTTTCTTTTGACTTGGCTAGCAGAACATGTAAAGTGAATGAAAGCTAAAACAGATTTTAGTTCTTACAGAGATAGAGCAATTGCCTTTCAGGAATTGCCATTCAGTGACAATTTTCAATCTGCTTAGTGCTTCCAGTTCTTTAGGTATCCGGGGATTCTGAAGTTTTCAGAGGTTAATGATTAGAAATATTAACAGGCTTCAAAGGAGACTTTATTTCCTATGAAATTGTTGCTACGTTGAAACAATGTGCAAACCTCAAACTAAAAAAATAAAAAAAAAGGCCCATTTTCTACTTTTCAAACCCAGTACACAGGAGAAAATAACTGAATTTAATCCAAGAAAATACAGATCTGCTTTACTTTGAACACAGATTAAACTTCAATTTAAAATATCAAGGATTTTATTCTTGATCATTAAAAATAACAAAAAAAAAAAGCTAACTTTTGTGATTGTTATTTTGTTTGTGTTTCAAATACATGGCCTACATGGCCAGTTGAGCTTGAGATGTTTGCCCTCACTTTATAGCATTATATTCAAGAAGTGAAAGGTGACCAAAATCAAACCAAATTTGGTCCATCTCCATCTTATACATTTGGGTGTTCTTATAGCTTCACAGTTCTATGTAAAATGTGAATTTAATATTCAGTAATGGAGCCATTATTGAATCAATCCCTGCCAAAGAGCTCCTCTTACTTTCTGTTTCCACTACAGATCACATTCTTTCTTTAGCAGCCTGAAGGTCACCAGTGCAAAGTGATGATTCCAGAGACAAAATCGCTTGCAAGCAAGTTCTGACAGGATTTAGACAAAGAAATAGGTGTTTTCCCTCTACAGAACACTTGAGATGCTACTGAGTCCCACCAGTGTAGAGCTGACTAACCAAGAAAAATGAGACTGAAAATTAGGTGTTTTTCAAAAAGAGTAATCAGATGCCTATTAAGCCACAATTCACAGAAAAATACAATAGACAAGGCTCACACTTTGTGTTCATTCCACATCGGAACGCAGAAATTAAAAGTAACAAAGGACAAATGAAGAAAAAAAAAGGATGCAGCAGTTTATTTACACTGATTTTTGCTTATGAAGTACCTAACTAGGCTCAGAAAAGCCAAAAGCACAGAAAAATATACCAGTGCAGTGCAAGAAGGACATGAGGAGAAGAGTTATTCTCACAATTGTAAGTTGTACAGATCCATAGCCAAATGAAAATATCATTTTTAATGGGGATACCAGAATGGTAGGAATTTTTAATAAATGTATCTTTTCTGCACTGTTAATCACAGAAGATGATAACTTAATACTTTCCCACTCATTAGTAACTTGAGTCATTTTAATCAGAAAATATAATAATTTTATCTCCAAAGATGTAAAAGTAGCATCTAAGATACCTGTTAATCTCTCAGAAATACTAGAGAAATTTCTGAAAACTGGCATTCAAAAGAGGCAAGGATTGTTTTCTTACTATAAAAGAACACAATGATATTTATTGTCCTGGTTAATTCCAGCCATGAACTTGAGGAGATTTGTTGCATCCTCTGGCAAAGCTAACAGGATGATTTATATCCTCTCCCTCCCTCCAATTCTTGTTCTCACTCCTTTCTATTTGTTTAAACCCTCCTCCTTTCACCTGTTGGATACTGGCCTTCGTGAACTGTGTCACTGATTGATACAATTGAAGTTTAGAAATATTCCCAATGTTTGTAAGCCAGTATGTCATAAAAAATACAAATGTAGTGTGCCATGGTTTAACCCCAGCTGGCAACTAAGTACTGCACAGCTACTTGCTCACTTCACTCCCCTCTTTACCCACTGTCGATGGGGAGAAGAACTGGAAACAGGTAAAACCTGTGGGTTGAGATAAGAATAGTTTTATAATTGAAATAAAGTAAATACAATAACAACAATAATAATGGTAATAATAACGAAAACAGAGAGAGGCATAAACCCCAAGTGATACACAGCACAATCACCCACCACTCACTGACCGATACCCAACCCATTCCTCATCAGCAATTGTCCCATTCCAGACAGCTCCTTCAGTTTCTACACTGAGAATGACATGCTGTGGTATGGAATACCCCTTTGGCTAGTTTGGGTCAGGTGCTCCTCCTCACCGGCAGACATGAGAGAAAGAAAAGTCCTTGATCAAGGTAAGCACTACTGAGCAACAACTAAAATATTGATGTGTTACCAACATTATTCCCATGCTCAATCCAAAATACAGCATGGTACCAGCTACTGGGAAGAAAATTAACTGTAGCTCAGACAAAACCAGGACACACTGTCATCTGATGATTCTTTTAGCAGCACCAAATGGATTAAAATAGCATAAAAGTCCATGTTAAAGAATTAAGAATTGACTGAAAGATCATATAAAAACTTTTTTAAATAGAAAAATCAAAAAGAATTCTTCCCCTCTCTACATTTTTAGTTTAGCTTTTAGGATCTGGTTTCTTTTTCTTCTTTTGGTGATCTGGTTGTGTAAGAGTAATAATAAAAACTGTCTTGTAACAAAGGTAAATTGGAAATAATTAAGAAGATATGGAAGGTATGTAAAATGTAACCTCATACAGAGAGAGATGCTATCCTGGGAAGCGATTACCCTGGAACAGCTTTAAGAGGTGCGAGGGTTAGGCAATAACTAACAAGAGTCCCCAGTGGAATACGGCTGCACAAAGGGCTACAGATGGATAGACACACCAACTGAGAAATGAGAAGGATGGAAGAAATTATTTTATCTTAATCTGTGGCATCAGTAAGATAGATGATGTAACACTACACACAACTCTTCTTTGATCCCCATAAATAGCAATTTTTGAACAATTCAGGTTCTGGGGAAAAATACCTGTATAGTGAGTGACTGGAAGATCTCAGTCTGTATAATTTCTAACAAAAAATAATTACAACATCATTGTATAAGTATCTGCACCCATGCACATACAAATACAAAATTAATGGATATTAATGAGTTCTTTAACCTACTAAGAGTATCTTCCTGCTGATAATACCTACTAAGGAATGATTGTGTCACAAATGGGGGAAAAAAAGAAAAAAACAAATTAAATAATACCTGCTGTAAAAAATATTTTAAAAGCCATGGCCCAGTGATTCGATTATTTTCCCAACAAATCCAACCAGAAACAATGCAGCTAAAAATGTTCACTATAAAAAAAGCTATGTAGTTTCAGTCCTCAAGATACAGAACAATTCACAAAAGGAGGTGTAGTAATACCTAAACCCCAGGATCAAGGCATATATATCACACAAAAGAAAGACAAACATGTCTATGTGGTTTTAAATTTCTCTTAAGATCTTTTTCAGAAGTGATTTAGATTTTAGATCTTTTCCTGAATTTTCATTAGTGTTTTTCTTCATAACCAGCACTAAGTTTATATTGCACTGATTATGCACCTAACTCCTTCTGTTTCTTTTACTCAATCTATTTCTTTAAAGCAAACAAACAAGTGAAACTTGTATCTTTCCTTTGGTTCTCATAGGTGTCCTCTGCATGTGATCTTTGGCTAGCACAACATAAGCTGTTTCCAGAACTCCTCTCCTCTACTACATATGCAGCATTCATGAATGTCATCTTTTGCTTGATCTGCAGTTATTCAGCCTTCAGAAAAAAGACAAAACAACCCAGAAAATGACCTTTGCCTTCTCCCTACTAATCCATTGTTCTAGAATATAACTAAAACTTTTTCCTTGAAATACCAATGTTGTCGTCCTTACACCAGCCAGACCCCTCTTCCAAGGTAACAAGAAAACTGGTGTGAGTTAGGCAACACATTTGGATTTTGTAGTCTCCCCTTTCCAGCTGCACTTTCCAGTCAGTTCATTACAGCAGCTGAGATTAATTACTGAAGAGTAGCAACATGCACCTCTGCCTTGCTCCAGCTTTGGCATTCACAGATCTTTCCTCACTAACCAAGTACAAATCTACCTAATTATGCCACTGTAGTTTTTCCAACAGGCTAAATAAATCAGCTCATAGAGAGGTCCCATGACCATGAGAAACAGTACAAAGTAATTGTCACCTTGAACACAGTTAGGATGGAGGCCTGACCAGAACCTTCCTTTCCAAGAGAATCAAGAGGAAAACTGTGACCCTGCATCTCAGTGAGTTATGTCCTGAACAAGATCAATTTAAACACAATTCCTGCTCTTTTTTTTTTTTTTCTCTTGCGATTTTAAGTGGTACTTTTTATTCAGATCATTTCACTGACACAAAACAGTCACTGAATCAAAACAGCAGTGGTGTAAGCAGATCCTATTCCCTCCTGCTCTTGCCTGTCCCCTTGCCATCAACCCCTAGTTAAACAAGTACAACCACTTGTTTAGCCACAAAATGAAAAATGGACCTGGATTAAAAATAATCCATCATAAATTTAGAAAATTGTTACTTTTCATCAATTCTTTCTTTTGGTAGGGAAGAGAAGTGTCACTGATAAAGGATCTGTAATAAAATAAAACCAAGGGGGTTTAAAATAGATTTGCATCTATCACAGAATAGTTAGGTTTGGAAAGGACCTTAAAATCATCCAGTCCCAACCCCACTGCCATGGGCAGGGACACCTCCCACTACACCATGTCACCTGAGGCTCTGCCCAACCTGGCCTTGAACACTGCCAGGGATGGAGCATTCACAGCTTCCTTGGGCAACCCATTCCAGTGCCTCACCACCCTTACAGTAAAGAATTTCTTCCTTATATCCAATCTTATCAGCCACTCATTTACTTTCCAATTGCTACTTCATACCTTCAATTGATTAAAAAAAGCTACAATTTAATCTTAAAATTATTATTGATTTACCTTGCTTAGAACAAGCAGGAACCAAAAAATCTGATGTCACATCAGTAACTTTGTGAATTGGCTGATTATTAAACTAAAAAAACCACACAATGTGTCAAAACAATGAAAGACAGTTATAAAGACTGACAGATAAAAACAATAAATTGTGGAAGTAATAAAATTGTCACAAGGGAAAGACAAGAAGGAGGATTCAATGAGACAGAATGGACAAGTAAGTAAATTATTTATTTGAAGTCTCCATTCAGACATGACATGCTTCACTATTTTTCATTAAGCCTTGAACCCACCCATAGGCCTTAGCAATGAAAACACTGTTGTGTTTTCTTCCCTAAATGCATGACATTTATTGCAGACTAATCATAAGTAGTTGCTTTACGGAGAATTTATTGTCTTCATAGTGTTGGACAATACTGACAGACTCAGCCTATGCCTAACAGACGATTACCTAGGGAAAAAGCTCTTTATAAAGAATTTCAAGGGGTGTTTTCTGCCATAGACACTAGAGGTCTTTAAACAGTATGTTTCAGCTGATGAGCATACAGACAGAAGATATGAAACTAGATTTCAACTATTTTCACCCAAATTATTTATGCTTGGGTAGAAATATACCCAGCTGGATTTGATGGACCAAATAAATGCTGGCAGCTCCAAAACAATAGGCAAACATATAAACGGTTTATACTTCAGCTGCTGAGAAAACACAGAATATATATGCTCTTGGCCTTCTTGCATGGCAAGATGGATAGAGATTTATACTGTAGATGGAATGAAAGCAGTGGTCTTTGGGGTCTGCTTCCATTTCATTTGGCTAAGATACCTGATGGGCAACCATTCATTAGCAAAAGGCTGGAGTGATCAGCTGGGTTTTAGTATGTTCTTTTGACTGAAGAATTAACTCATCCGATGTTTTAGGTTTCCAACCACTACTAGTATGTTTTTTTTTTCACCTAACTTACTGGGGTATGAGAAAGCAATGGTGGCAAATATTTTACAGTCAGGAAATCATTTAAATGAGTTATAACTTATTGCATGCTGAATGTTCCAGCCATCTAGACTGAGGGGACAAGACAAAGAGAAATTTGCTGCTTCATTCTGTTTCATTTCATGATTGCCTGACTTTTCTTTTTAGCTCCAGGAGATACCTCTCTCAGGTATTTTGCCAGTCATTTGAAGGATGGTCTGGAGCATGAAATCTACCAAGTAGTCAGAATCTCCATTTTCAGTATTTCATGGAAAACTAGTGACCATTTTAATTCTGCAGTGCTTCTTGTCACAATGACTTTGGCTAGAACATCTTTACAAATTAAAGCAATTCTAAGTAATTTCTTTAGCCCAGGAGCATGGTGAACAGCCAACACAGAATACATCACAAATTTTACATAGCATGTTGCTAGTCTGTACTGAACCAACTCTCAAATCAATGATGTCTGCTGGCAAGGAAACCTGAACACTCTAAATAATTTAAAGTGCAAACTGTGTGGCATACAATTCCTTTCATCAGCAGCAAGATTGATTTCACCTTGTAGTATTTCTGCCCTACAGAAATGGCCTTTTTTAGTTAAGTTTTCAAAGTTATCACAATAAAGTAGTAAAGCCTGCAACATGTAACACAAGTTTCATCCATTCATCTCAGATCATTAGTCAAAGTAAATCAGTCATTAGTCAAAGTAAAAAATTACTGAAAAGGCAGCATTAAACACTCTTCTCTATTACAGACTTGCAAGAGGAATTTGTAGAAAATACTGTATTTTAAACATTGATAAAATTTAGCACTTATTTAGAATGAAATTCAGAAGGGAAAGTAGATTATTTCAGAGTACATAAAGAGCTTAATCACAATTAATTCATTACATTTTACTTTGTTAACAAGCTTAGGTAAATATCCTTAAACAAGTTTGATATGCCAAACAGGTATGTATGGGTCAGCTACATAGAGACACCTTTTCTGGGTCAGCTACATAGAGACACCTTTTCTGAACTGAAGGGAGGACTGTGAGGTCTTAATCTGAACCCACTGGCCAGTAAGCTTGGGATGGGTTTAGTTTAAATGGTTATGAAAACGTTCTCCATTCTTGCTCCTTCCCAGATCCCATCCCACCTCAAGCTAAGAATGTCTTTGCCAGTGTGCTTTCCTGATGGCTGTGCTTGGCATGCAAATATGAGGAAAGAAAAGTTCCAGAGCTACTAGAGGTTTATAAAGTATAGACTTTAGGTCAAAGTCAACTTTCCATGGCTACTTTGACAACATACCACTCTCATTGAGAATATGCTTCCTACAGCTAATCTAAGCAGATTTGAGGAAAACTTACATTCTTCTTTAACAGGTACTGAATAAATGCTTCTTTTTGCTAAATCCATAAAACTAAAACTAGTTTTTTTCAGTTATAAAATGTGCAATTGGTTCCAGCAAGGAAAGGATAAATTTGAAAAAAGAAAAAAAATTTGTTTACTCAACTTCAGGATGACAGTCAAGGGCACTCTAATAAAGTACACATTTCTCTTATTATGGATAGACCTTGAGAGCTGAATGATGAATGTGTTTTACAAACATGTTCTGAGAGTACAGAAAGCAACAAATTTCATCAAAATTGAATCTGTATGGGCATGTATTCCATTACTGGATTGGAAGGGCTAATATTGTATATGCATAGATTTTAAAAAATTAGGGTTTTATTTGCAAACATTGCAAACATAAAAGAAAATCCTTGGGCAAAATTAGACAGGAATTTTAGCAGAGAGAATGTCATTTGTGCTATGTATAGCAGTCTTGATTTCTAGACTAGTTTGCCTGCAGAATAACATAATTAACATGAAATCTGAAGTATCCAGTTGTGGATGACAGTCTTTCCATTTACTTCAATCTTTGAATCAGGATATTTTTCAGTAACTTAAGAGTAGTTCAAAAGAATTAAAAACCTGAATGTTTCAAAAAGCACACCCAAAACAAAAGGGTTATTCAGTCACTTTTCCTACTTGCCTTCTATTTTGTGTCTTTCAGATCTCATGTTGCAGAATCCACAGTACCCTTTTAGGCTCAAAAAGGAAAAATGAAATGAGAAAGAGCAAAGCTGATTTTTTTTATGTACTGACATGAAAGTTTTCTGTCCTTGTTTGAAATCCAAAATCAAACCCTATATAAAATCGGAGTAATGAAATACATAGGATTTACACAAAACTGAACAATGCTTCCACATAACCATATATATAAAAGTCATGCTGCATATCTCCCAGCTCTACTCACTGGGTCAGCTGAACCACTTTGTCTGAGGACCTATGACCTCTATTTATTCACCATAACTACTCAGATCTTCCCTTTATCATTCTGTGTAAAGGGCTAAAACGGAGCGTTGTTTAACAGCAGAAAAGATGTCACTCTATATGTCTGCAGCTGTGGCTTTTGCATAGACAGGCTGCTTAGATCAGTGCTGACATAGCAAACCAGAGTGTAAGTTAAAATTAAGCTTCACAGTCAAATATTATTTTAGCTATATGTGTCCTTGGCCTTGAAGAATGAGATGTTCATATCTGTCTCAAAGGCAGACCCTCATAAAATTATTCCTACTGTCTTTTGTTTTTCTGAGAGAAAGAAGAGAGCAAAATCATAAAATAAGCCAGCTGGGCTTCCTGCCCAGTCCTGGGTACTCTATTTTAAATAAAATACCTGTCAGCATCTTTGTCAGTGTGAAAGGGGACTTTAATATTTGAAAGATGACTGCATATTTTCAGTGCACTCATCATCTGAGAAGGTTATTAATTTCAGTGGATTTTCATTAAAATCAGGACCATTTCAATGGTGTCTCAGAGGGGTTAATAGATACATAGCTGTTTCCAGAAATTAGTTTTCAAATGTTTGCTAGTGTAAAGACTGTAATCTAAGAAAAGACTGCAATGAATCAACCCCAGTTTTAGAAGAAGTTTTTTGTTTAGGTCTTTTGTTCTAATTCCATAGACACATAAAAAAAAAAAAAATCCTTACTCTCATTATTGTCGTAATTCCTTTATATATTCTTCTCATTCAAAGCAAATTTTCTTTCTGCTTAGAAAGCTTAGCCAGAAATTAGTACAATGGAAGTCACACATCTGGAAGTCATAATTCTACCTGTATTAGCTGAGAATGTCTCAGAAGCTTACCATTATAATTTGTAGTTCATGGACAATGCCACTTTAGCTCTAGTTCATAGTTGAGTCCTCTGAGAGAATCACCTATGGCAGAGAAAAGCCTACAGATAAACTTGTAGGCTGCAATTTTTTGCAGCCCTAGTTTGTTCTCTGCTTATCACAAGATAACTACTTTGAATGTCAGCACAATAACAGAAATGCCCTTACAGTTATGGTTTATGCAATTATTTCATGAGATTTCAAAAGATTATACAGAATTTGAGTTGGCTGATGGGAAAATAAAGAATTGCTTTACAGCACCTGGATTAGATGTTCATTTGAAAGCAGTCTTCTTGGAACAATGCACACGTATTTATTTGTTCAAGCAGTATCTCTCAGATGAGTTACAAAATGGTGTGAAAAACTCTGAGCTTTGAAAGTTTTGCAAGGGATGGATGGTATTACTGAAAGACAAAGAAAAGCAATCATTTTGCCACTGGAGGGGAAGAGGGAAGATGGTACCTAGTCATGTGCAAGACCTCTTCATTTGGGCTCTTTTGTGGGTTTGTTTTGTGAGCATTTGTTTTTCTTTTCTTTTCTTTTCTTTTCTTTTCTTTTCTTTTCTTTTCTTTTCTTTTCTTTTCTTTTCTTTTCTTCTTTTCTTTTTTTTTTTTTTTTTCTCTCAGATTGGTTCTTTTCTTTTCTTTTCTTTTCTTTTCTTNTCATAGCTCACTGACATATTCAAAATGTTAAAAACCTTTTTGATTGCATTTTGAGTCTTGTTTAAATATATACTTCGAAGAGTGGGGTTCATTGAAGAATAGGGTTGTAAATAAGTAACCTCAAGAATGTTAGGCTTTGTTAACAACTATAGAGAAAACAAAATAACTAAGATAAGCTTTGCCAGAACCACCTGGTGGTTACTGATATAACAATGATCCTAAAACAAAGTGATGAAGAAATAACCACCGGGGGTCCAAGAGCCCACTACCACATTTTTGTGTGCATACAGGAGGCATTTTCTAAGTATGATGTAATGTATGTAATCTAATGAATATGTATATTTAAGGACAATATAATCACAGCCTGGTTGATGCCTGGCAGAGACACATTTGGAGGAGCTATCCCCCGTGTCTCCCGGCGCCACAATAAAGAATACCTGCTTGCCAACTTAAAATTTTGTTGGCGAGTTCCTGGAGTTTTCTCCAAATCAACTTACTGAGACAAAGACTGATCAACTGAAAATACCTTAAAAAATTAATGCTTTATTCCAAGTACTGACTTGGCAAAAGACATTATTATTAGCCAATTTTACAGAAACGCAGTAATTCTGAGACTCAATTTGACAATTTAGAGGCAAATTTTGCTCTTATTGCTGTGTACAGAATTTTGATGTGAAGAAACTCAGATGTAGCTAAATAGGATTTTCAAAAAGGTACTTACATGCTTCAGGTGATAAGGCTAGCTAACAGATGATTTTGGTTTTATCAGAATAAAAGGGTGCCAAAAGTCCTGTAGTGGACAACAATTGAACTGGAAGGGGAAAACTTCCTGGCTTTCATTTTGTCACTGTCTACTTAGAGATAAAGTTACCTGCTTTCAATCATCTCTAGCATCAATTTTTCCTATGTCCATGCAAATGCCCTCTTCTTGTGAAGCCCACTAAGCTTCTGTAATTAGCTTTCTCTCACAGCAGAAAAATTGACAGACTAATTAAATGTTTTTCAGAATGGATCCTTTTTCTAATTTCAATTGTGTTGTGTTTCAGTTTCATCGACTATTCTGACAGCGCATAAAGCAGCACTTGATTTATCTTCTTTATCTCATCCTCCTTCAAATTTATGCTCATACAAATCTTTACTTACCCACCCGTTGCATTAATTACGGGGAACTGCATTTTTAAAATCACATAGATTAAAATTTCTCAAAGTACACAATGGATTAAGAAAGTCTTACTTGCAAATCATCTTTTGTTTCATTTCATCCTCATGAGCGCTTTCTGGATGTTTTAGCTCCTGAAACACCACTGTAATCCATAGGCAGAACATAGTGCATTATGTCACCAACTTCTACAAACAGTTTCTCAAAATGTTGGTTTTCAGTCAAATTCTTCTGCTTGTTTGCTTTCAGTGTAAATAGTATTGCTGTTTATGCACCTATACACATGCATTTCTATGACAGTAAATACTGTTCTTTTGATCCACTGTTTTGCTAATAAACAAAAGCATCTGCATTTCTTTTTAAATTTTACTTTTTTTCCTAATCTAATCTTTTTTAAATACTCAACTGCATGATATACACATTATTGATTGTCCTCTCACACATAGCACTGCAGGAAATATGTCAGGTGCAGCAGACAACAGGGGAAACAAAATCCTTATTTGAAGAGGTAAAACCAAAACAAAATAAACTGTTGTGTAAATTATTAGTGTTTTGCTTCAGAGTTTTGCTGGGTTTACACATATAGCTTATGATTTTCTCACTGGGGTTACATCTGAGGCTGTTAGAAGAAGCCTATAAATGCAAACTGACCAAATATATGTGATCTGACCTCAGATATATTAGTAAAATTAGCTTTCATGGGGATAAATTCCCCTTTAAATGGGAACCATCTATATCCTTTAAGTCAATAACTCCTAAGGCTAACATCACCTCTACTGCTCAACCTTCAGTTCTTCACTTGAACTTCAGAGACTAGGGATATGAATTACTGCACAGATGACTAATGAGCATTTACCACAACCATCTTTCCTAAAAAACAAGTTATCTCACTGGACAAGACATAAATATTAATAAAACCATCATTACAGGAATCAGTGGCAAGATCAGAGAAGTGAAAAGTATCCACAATGTCTCTAGTAGAGCTTGCCTAAGGGGAAATTATGCTACCTTGGCCATAATGAATCTGTGCATCTATGATAAAGGTAGAAAGTAAGCCTCAGTATTCAAAACCAGAATGAATTACAAAATTATTGATATTGTCTAGTATAATTTGCATTTGTGGGTCAACAATTTACCTTACTACATCCTCCATTTTAGAAGTAAAATGGATTTTTATACAAATAGAAAAATCAACAATCTCTTTGTTGCTCTGGTTGGAGGGGAAGGAGGACTTCTACTTGAAAAGTCAGAATATGTTTAAATAGCACTTCCGAACACTCACCTTACAGCTACGTTTAGCACAGCTTGACACACACTGCACACAGATTTCAGCAGAAGGAGCATAAGGAAATGGTTGCATATTGCCCTTCATCCCCCATCACATTCTCACCTCTCCTTCTCTAGGCTCTGGGTCCTGGGAAAGAGCTGGAGCCTTTTCAAGCTGAAATACATGTAATAAAATTTGCTCAACTCACCACTCGCCTAGTTATCTCCTCCCAACATTCTTTCTCTAAAAGCTCATTAATGCAAGGATAGACCAGAGAATCTTACATGTTTCCCCACAGGAAAATAAAACACTCCAGCAGGAGCTGTTACTGAATGCCTAACAGCTTGACAAAATATTCTTCAGGAAAGTGGAAGACCCAAGTTTAAATCTTCTCTGTCTTACCTGATACAGGTATTCAACTCAGACTTCATGACCTGAGTCAGTTCTGGGATCAAACCTTCCATTCTCTACAGATGGATCTATGTGATGTTGTGTATGGCTAATACAATTCTGAATAATTTTGGGAAAAAAAAATTACTGATTATCAAAACATTTACAATTAAAAAAATTTCCACCTCTAATCACAGAGTTAGGATCACACTATGGAAACATGCCATTGTCTAACCGCCTCAGCCCCACAAACATAATTTATAGTGAAAAAGATTTTACTCAAGGCCCATTCTTTGCTAAACCTGGAATAGTAAATGACAAACTGTCTCTTTATGCCATTACCAGAAGAAAGCTGGGCTTTTGTGTTCTCTCTGTACTGATGACACTGCTGATCTGCATATGCTGGATGCTATGCTGGTTTGGAACGCTGAGGGTGGGTGAAAACAAATATATATTTAATACACTAAAAGGAAGAAGAGACATAGTATGCTTGCAACTGTTGTAAGGTGGTGTTGTATCAGTCTGCTCCATGACAATGTGACAGTATCATCTGTTGTAGCTGTCAGCTTTACATTCTGCTCAAGCTATATGACCTGTTAAACAGTAATGAAACTAATTAATTTCAGAAAGACAGAGTGAGAAAGACTTTCCCAGCTAATATGCAGGTTTGTAGACAGAGATGTTAGCTATTATTTGGAAAAAAGGAAATTCCTGTGGAGAAAAGATTAAATCAAACAGCTCAAGTGACATTTCCTGTAAGAGGTATTGTCATTTTTCCAGTCTCCTGTCTGCTTTAATGTCTGTACAAAATGCAGATGCTTTCATTTTATCTACTTAAGAGGCCACTCACTTCACACATATGAACCCATAAAATTGGTTTTTGTGACTTTCTTCCTCCATTGCATGTATCAGCATTTAATATTTGCTTGGGGGGGAGGGAGGAGAAAATAAAAGAGAAGAGCACAAAGAAAAGAAAGAATAAAAACAAATGAGTTACAGGAATATCTGTTTCTCACGTTACCACCTTATCTTCCATTCTACTCTTAAAGTCAATCCAAAACAATGAGAAGCATTAGGGTTCATCTTGGCTAGAAAGTTTCTGATAGCTAAACAGCTTTAAACAAAAGGCTGCTAAATGCCCTGTGCCTCCAGCCTGAGGAGTAGACAGAGGAGGATAAAGTTCCAGAATTAACATATGGGGATTCAGAAGTGTAGAAATAAAAGAGAAAATTAAAGAGATGTTTTTGAGCTCTTATCGCTTATGAAGCCAGTTCTTTCATCCACATATTCAGGGTATCTGTCTTGTTCTGTGTGAGTCTTCTTGAAAGGAAACATTCAGGATTTTGACAGAAAACTTGAAAAGAATGGGACAAAACAGAATATTTTTTAAAACACAATTTAGGTGCTGACCAACAGACTTTATACTTATTTTTCTTCTACCTTCAGTACTAATACACACATATATGCAATATAATATAGATGTTTATCCATATTCTAGCTGGACGGCTTTGCATCAGTGTGATTCTCCATCTTGTGGTGGAAACAACTGGAAAACATTTATCAGAATCTATTTAAATACTCAGGATTTATCGTCATCCTATACAATCAAAAAATTTAAGTTGTCAGCCTAAAATACAGTATGGATATTGAAGTTCATCAAATATATATGCATTACATGTCACATGTCATAGTTTGTTTTATTTTGCCCATTTTCCTTGCTAATGAGCAATACAGATAATAACCATAGGTGCTAACATAACCTATAGAGTCACAAGGAAAGGAAAATAAAAAGAGGTTAAGATGTGTGTTCTTTGGCCCTAAAAGTGTATGTAACTGATAATAGAGGCAATATGGAAAAGTGCTTCAAAATTTTAATTTGACAACATGACCACCGCTATTATTTATTCTATATTCACTAGAACTATCTTCCATATTTTCAGGTATGGGTCAATACTTAACATTTTTGCTTTTGCTTCGAAGTAGTCTTTACTCTCAATTCACTCTCAAAGTAGTGACTAGAGGCAATTTCTTTAGGTTACACTTTTCTAGTACATGTAAATGGTGTGGTTATAGTCTTTGTCTATGAGCTAAAGCGATGAGCAAATACAGGATTTCTCATGAATAATCTTGTGATTAAAATCCTAAGCAAACAACACTGCTTCAAATGTATTCATAGACCACTTCCATTTCCAACTCTAACCGTTCAATGATAATATGATTCACTAAGTTTTCTTCAGCATATGCTTTTCTGAACTAATGTGCTCAGAATACACTGATGATTCGGTTTAATTGATTTCTGGAGTTTGAAAAAGCCTACAAATAGTATCCTTTGCAAAACTCTTTTTGAATCCTAAATAGTCTGGAGCTGGGTAACACTCTTCTTGTGGGGAAAGGCAAGAGGTGGCCTATTTAAAAATTCCATAAACCTGAGCAGACTTGGATCATTTCTGAAAAGCTTTTCTTCCAGATCATTAAGAGAGGAGACTGAGCTGTCTTTTTGTTTGTTAATTTTGTTCACAGTAGCTTGTATGGGGCTATGGTTTGTATTTGTGCTGGAAACAGTGTTGATAACACAGGGATGTTTTAATTACTGCTGAGCAGTGCTTGCACAGAGCCAAGGTGTTTTCTTCTCATTCCAGCCCACCAGCAAGTAGTCTGGGGGTGAACTAGAGGTGGGGACACAGCTGGGACAGCTGACCCCAACTGACCAAAAGGATGTCCCAGACCATAGGGTGTCATGCTCAGCATATACCGCTTGGGGAGAAGGAAGAAAAGTGGATTCACAGTTATGCTGTTTGTCTTCACAAGTAACTGTTACACATGATGTAGCTCTGCTTTCCTGGAGATGTCTGAACCCCTGTCTGCTGATGGGAAGTAGTGAATGAATTCCTTGTTTTGTTTTGATGGTGTGTGGCATTTACCTTACCTATTAAACTGTCCTTATCTCAACCCACATGTTTTCTCATTTTTACTATTCCAATTCTTTCCCCCATCCCACAGAGGGGGAACTGATCAAGTGGCTGGGTGGTGCTTAGTTGCTGGCTAGGGTTAAAGTATGACCCTTCTCAACCTTGCTAAAGAAAAATTACAGCCATAGAATGGTTTGAGTTGGAAGGGACCTTTAAAGGTGATCTACTCCAATCCCCACTGTGATGAGCAGGAACATCTTCAAAATGAACATCTTCATCTTGAAGAAGAACAAACTGGGGAGAGTATAGACATAAACCCACAGCAATGGCTCTGGAGCAGGTGATGGAAATGTTGCCTTTGCTTAGTGAGAGGAAGGAAAGGCTAATGGAGTATCTCTGCAGTTTCTCACCACCCAAGAGATGGCTGTAATGAAGGAAGATCAAGCCAGACTCTTCTAAGGGGTGCACAGCAAAAGGACACCAGGCCTATATATGCCGTGACACTTTATAAGAAGACAATTCTCCCTGCTGGCTGTGACAGAGCAATGGAACAGGCTGGCTAGGGAAGCTGTGGGTACTCTATCCTAGTAGATTTTCACAACTCGACTGGAAAAGGCTTTGACTACTTTTCTAACTTCAGTGCTGGATTTGAAGTTGGCCATGCTCTGAGGAGGAGGCTGAAGTAAATGACTTACAGAGGCCTGCTCCAAACTCAATTATGAATGAAAAGCATTTAAATTTAGGGAACAGCCTTTCAGTATATGATAAGTTAGACAGATCAGGGATTTGAATTTCATTTCACATATGCCAGATAACAACCTTGCACCATTGAGAACAGAGTTGTTCAAGGTAATTATATGTAAATGAATTTTTAACCACCCTGAGTTATCCACTTTAACTGCTCAGCCTGGAAAAATCAACAAGTGAGATTAGTGATTTTTTTTTCTTTTTATTTTCTGTTTCCCAGCAAATTAAGGAGTTTTTACTTCTTTTTTTAAATTTAATTTTATTTTCTTTTTCTAAGAAAACTAATCAAATCCCTCACAAAGTTCATCTCTTCTGAATTTGACTAGAACCCCAAAGTCCAGTTGTATTAGACCTTTAGCTTTTAGGCCCTTCCTTTTGTAAGAATAATACCTGCACCTTGGTGATAATGCAACTAAACTGTATGCTCTGGGAACACAGCTGCTAGTATTTTTTATTGCAGACACAGTGTGAATGAGAAGACAGACACTACTGAATAAGAAGATGCTGACAGAGTTCAATGAGTATTAGATCCAATCAGCCAAAAACTTAAGTTCATGATTAGACTTTATGAAATGGAAGTAGCATCATAATATTACATCTGAGTATTCCTGACACACCTGGTTGAATAAATGTGCATGTTTTCTAGCACCAGACCTCAGGTTACAGTCTTTACTGGTTGCTGATTGTCTCTTTGCCAACCAAATCATTCATAAAAAGCAGTGGTGAATTAAAATATGACAGAAGGAGGCAGGAAAGTGAGTTAATGAAACTTCAAATAAAAAAAATAAATACTGGATTTATATATTCATACTATTATAAATTATACTTATCTATAAATACCTATAATACTTATCAAGACAATAACAGATGCGATGACATAACTTACTATAATATGTATAAGTAATGTTTATATGTTTATAGTATTTAACACTGTTGAATTAATTATAGTAATTGTATGTGTAACACACTTCCAACAAAGATAATGATGGAAGAATAGGAATTGCAAATGCTATTTCCAATGCACAATTTACAGGAAGATTTTATATGCTCCTTGTTAAATGTGCCTGAAAATAGGTATACTACTGCCTTTCCACTGTGTGAATTTCAAGAGGTTTGGATTTTTCTTTTTATTGTATTTATATGAAAGGAACATGTAAAAGGTAGCAGGGATTATGATCAAAATGAGAGGTATCTTTTCTCAGCAACAGAAATCACCTACTGCAAAGCAGATGACTGCTTCATAAGTATTTCACCTGCTGAAAACTTGGATTATGGAGTGAAGGCTCTAAGCTTCAGTTTTGCTACTTTATTTCATTACAGCATGACTCAGGCAAAGCACATGTTGAATATCTATATACATAGAAAAAAGACAAATGCCATTCCCATCATAACCACCAAAAGAACATGATGATTGCATCTATTATCTACTGTTTGCTATCATGGTTAATTAAGACATAGGAGAGGGGTGAATTGCCAGGTTACTTTTTCTGCATAAGGCCAAAATCACTGTATCATTGAAAGGCTCTATATAATCAGAATTAGCACCCAGGGCTCTGATCCATTTCAACACCATTTTGTGTTGAAAGCTGCATTTGTAGTTCAGCTTACTGTTATTATGAGAAATTCCAGGCATATAAAAAGTTCTGGATATTGGAAAAATCTTCAAATGTCTATTATATGTCATTAATGTGTGATTAAACAATATCTAATGTTTGCCCCTGTCCTTTTCCTCCTTAACTACTAGTTGGACTAAAAAGCTATCAGCCAAGTTCAGAGTCAGCAATATAGGCAGAGGTGGACTGGCAAACTGGGCTAGATTATGATGAGGCTATAAACTCTTCCAAGATTTGCTTACTTTAATATTGTCTTTTAGGATGTTGAATTTTGTCTGTATGTCTTATTAAAATCTAAAGGTTTGTATTCTAGTCCTTCAATAATTTGGTACTTCAGTTTTAAAAGGCCATTCTCATCTCTAACAGATTGTTCACATAGAAATTATTTCTGTCTATTTTTCATTTGAAATACCCATTTTCTAAATAAACCTGGTACTCCCTAGAAGTGAATATTTTTTTCTTTTATTTTTTTGTTATTTTGCATTGATTTCGTCCTTGAGGTGTAGTCTGCTTACTTAGAGATTATCACTCTACATGATTTTCTCCATTCTGCTCTTCTCTTCATATGTTTCTATGGACTTTCAAACTACGCATGATATATACTGAGTATATTTGTTATATCTCTTAAATACCAGCTTCTGGCAGCCTTAATTCCAATGGAGAGCAGTCACTTACAAGAGGACTTGGGAGAATACATGTGGGTGAGTAACTGTGAACCTTTCAGCCCCTCTGGTAAGTAATCTTGTACTTAAATCTGTTTGCTAATTCCCTTAGTTCTCATTACAGATTCCTTGGTTTTACAGACGTCTCAGAGCACTGTAATCTCATGTACCACAGATACAGAAATACTGTTTTGTAATCGCTGAGATATGAATTTAATAGTTCCTTCATATTTTGCCTTTCCCACTAGATATAAGAAGCTGATTATTCTTACAAAGTTCTAAATCTATTTCAGAGGCAATTTATTTCAGTAGACTTTATTTCTTTTTTTATTAGTCCACTGCAGTTTAATTTAAGATTTAGAAGCTGAAAGTGCACTTTCTGTAAAAATAGAAGATAGATATCTATAATACATCGCAACATTGCCACTAATAAAACAAGTATGTGTATGCACATGTACAAAATCTCCCTCTAAATTTTATTTATTTTATACACACAAATGATGCACATGAACAGAGCTGTCATACTGCTATATAAGACTGTCACAAAAATGTAAAGTCTGTATAATATGGTATATTAAAGTAGATAATCGTTATTTACTGAAATTATATTTGTGTAGTTAAAATCAAATCATGCACTTTCCCTGGCTTAATTTTATGTTATTTCCTTTGACAATGATAGAAATATTCACAGAATTCCTTTGTAAGGAAAATTAAAACACCCACAAACCTAGCATATATACATTAACAACGAAACACAGTTTTGTCTCCTATAGCGTCTTTCCTTTGTATGGAAGAGGGGAAAGAACTTGCATCAGCAGTTTGCCTAGTTGGGGGGGAAAGCTGCCCCAGTGCTAAAGGTTGGTTTCATTTGTCTAGCTGCCCAAACCTAAAATGTGGGATTGATACACTAGCAAAAAGATGACACTGCACATAACCCTCTGCAGCTTCATCACTATATTTGGATTTGGCTGGGCTGTGTGAATGTCATTCAGTTATACTTCCATAAACTAGAGTTTCTCTCTTCACACATGTTGAAGTTATTTTCATCTTAGAGATGAAATTTCCATTGTACCATGGTTTGAGAACAGCCCATATTATGCCTCTTATTTTTAAATGCTATTTTTTACAATTTTCAAAGCTAAAGTTCAAATACTTTGGTGATAACTCTGAAGTGAAAGTCATAGAAAACCCCCCTAAACATCTAAACCATGCTTGAATCCATCACTTTTGAAACATTTTACTTAATCAGTAAGTTTCTGTTGCAAGCTGTATCTTGCTACAAATGTATTCCCAAAATATATGTTTCAGGACTGGCCACCCTTCTCTAAATCAGAAATATTTATTCAGAATGGAAATATGTATTTATTTGTTCTGTTTAGACAACATGCATGGAAGTTATAGATTATCAGGACATTTCTCTAGTGTACTAGCATACTGTTGCAAACTTCAGGCTTCCATCCAGATATCAGCTATCAGCTGAAATACCAGACTATTCTAAAAATGGCTATGACTGGAGGAATCACTCTGGGGATCTTCAAATCAAAGAATCTGGAATGCGTTGGTACCTAGAATGGAAAATTCTGTAATGATAGAGAAAGCATGCACGGAGTTCATAGACATCCCTGTCCTAGCACTGACCTTTCATTCTAGACACAGATTTCCATTTTAAAGTGTTTGTCTTTCTTTTAAAGTCTCTGCATAACTTTTTCATGCCTATAGTTCTTTTCAAATGGTCTGAAGTCTGCCACCTCACCTAGTGATACCATACACCTTTTCATCTGAGCAAGGACACTGATAAACATATTCACAAGTACTTATTAATTCTGGATGCCTTAATTTCCCATACTTTATATGAAAACCATAATGGGACATGATTTCTTTCAGAAGATTCTACTTGTCTGTCTTCTAAAACTCAATTTCTTTTAACGTACCTCAGAGATCTCAAAATGGAGGCATATAAATCCCTTATTTCTTTTTGAGGTTCTCAGCCTAGTGGCCACTCTTATCCCTAAACTTCATCCTTGCAGTCTTTCTCCCCCAAAACTCTCTCACAGCCAAGTTTCAAGCTGTATATTGTATTCTACTTCAATGCCATTTTTTATCCTCAATTAAATAACTGCTGCATAACATTGGCTCAAAGTGAAGTTGTGTTTGTTTTCTCTGCTTTGCAAATTTTTGTCTGCAATTTAAAGTTTAAAAGGGGTTTGAACTTGTCAATTAGTAGGTGACACAAAAGAGCAAATAACATTCCCAGGGTGCTGATACTGACACCTATTGAAAAAGGGTGAGGAAAAAATTTACATCTGTGTAAAAACTCCTTGCATAATAGTTTATAACTGAAGGGTGGAAGGGTGGGAGAATCAAATCCCAACAGATCAAAGTAGAATTTTTGTTGTATTTAAGGAAGAAGTTCAGTTTCTAATAGGAGAATATTTATCTAACTGGAGCCTGAACAAAATCTACAGAACAAAAGTGAATCTTTCCATTTATTTCTTTGACTTCAGATCAGGTAAGAGATGAAATAACCAGTGCCCTGAAGATACTTAATTTATGAGAAATTTGGTTTCTATTATTTTCAAGTGATGTTAATCCAGGCAGTTCTCTCATTCACAAGCTTACCTTCAATGTAATTGAATTATCTAGTACCAATTCTAGTCACTACCTATTATAATAGGGAAATTTAGGAAAAGAATAGAGTGACTTGAGAGACTGACGTAGCTTACATCAATTGTTGACCTTTTCTTTCTTAAAGATATACAAGAATTTTAGCTTAATGTGGAGTTTTGATTGGTTGCATTTTGTAGATCCAATCTTTGCATATTGTATATACAAGTGTGTATGCAACTATTCCTGCATTGCCTTCTAGGTCACTAAGTTAGGTTCTCTTCTCCCATTTTGATTGACTGAGTGAAAAAAAACCCACAGAGTACCTCTTTATAGAGATAATGAAAAAAAAAAATCTGATGCACTCGTTCCTTCTTTACAGAAAGTGTTGTATATATATGAGGTCTTGTAAAACCTTCTGCATACAGCCCCAAATACATTTATTGTTACAAAAAAACTCAGAGTATTTTTGAGTTTAGTCATGACACAAAAACCAAATATATGGCATATTTCAAACAATGTAATATTAAGAAATAGCTTACCTTTCAACCATATGTTCCAAGTAGTATTTTGGTAGAAAAAACCACCAGATAAATTCTTACCCTGGTCTTTTCCCATCTGCTCCCCGCAAACTTTTCTTAGCATTTTGAGGGTCCTACTCAGCTATTGTTATTGGGCTCATTAGTTCTTCTGCCAAATGATATGTAGTTATGGGCATCTGTGCTACACTGTGACAAGCAAAGTGAAATAAAATAAACAGGGTCCACCACTTTTTGAGTCTGCCACTCTTTCAGAGATCTGGTGTTGCAGGATAATTTTGGTATCTGTCTTCAAAAACTATTTTTCCCCCCTTTGTCTATTCTGAAGCATAACTGCAGCAAGTCTTGGTGTGTATTTTCTGCCAAATGTTCACCTACTGCACTTCATGAGGATGTTTCTGAGAGTTACAGGAAATCAGTGGAATTCATGACGAAAGGGAAAGAGGAATTCATCTGAGCATTTTATTTATATGTAATAATGACTTAAGAGATTTGCTTTACAGTAGTCATAAAATTAGCACAACAGAATTTGGCGTACATTTGGAATGCTACAGGAGAGTGTGATAAGTAAGATTTGAGGCCCATTTGTAGAGGAATATATATTACCTGTATATAATCAGGTTTGTCCCTAGCCTGTGCTACCAAATTTTTGCTTTTTTGACTGTAAAGAACCTGATCTATAATTGATCCAAAATCTCTAAATTCACACAAATGTGTTAGTCTAGTAAATTAAAGCAATAATATACCCAGTCCATTGCTAGTCTTCTTTATTTATTTTTTGGGGAAAAAAACCTACAAAATAGCCAATCTGTTTTGCATTTTGGCCTAAAATTCTGTCTGGTCATTTTTGTGATTTGATAACTTATTCTGCAAATCTCATTCAGTTTAACAGGAGTCAGTAACTTCTCTACCAGATGGACTGGAATATTAGAAAGGGAAATCTGGATTATTATGTTAGCCACAAAACAGACATTTCTGAAACACAGTTATATATAATTCCCAATACGTTTGCAATAGCAGGGTAAAGGCTGTTTATATATATGGTGTCATCTTTACCTTTAACAAGTTGAATCACAAATGTTCACTCTTTAATTTTGATTAGATTTATAAATGGTCTTGCCAGTTTTTTCTTCTGAGCAACTTACTTACACTGCAAATAGGAATCTGCAAATCTCATAGTCCTGAATTGTTTTGAAGTAATGAAATCACTAGATTACTCAGGATTCATAATGAAGATTTTTGTTAAATAACCCAATGTCTGTGTGATTTCCTCTCTCAGTGCTTTCATTTATTTACAAACTTTTCATTATTTAAGAGGCATGAAAGAAATAATTTTTTATCAGAAAATATTGTAAAAAAATAGTTACAATTCTCCAGTAATAACTGTTGTCCTTTTCATACAAACCTTAACATACATTGTGTATTATGCTTCTCTTGTAGCATAATACTTTACATAATTATTTTCATGCAATAATTTCAAAACCCACAGAAGAGCCTTTCATCATACCATCCAACAAATGCACGTCAAATTATTACATCAAGTTTTAAAAAGAAATGTTGATATGATTGTAAAAGAAAAAATTGCCTTATTTATACTTAATTCTTATTAATGTACACTTACTAGTATAAAACATATTATAAAACTCAAACATGATTGATTACTTACATATCTCTGAAGACAAAGCAGATGTTCAGCTGTGGTAAGTTATTCCTGTAAGTCTTGATAAGCTTCCATTGACTTCCATGGGTATTGCAGCAGCCCTTAAATGAGTGAAAAGAGAAAGATTTATGGTTTCCAAAACAATAAATGCAAGGTTATGTGTGATTATTTGTAATGAACATACTTATAAAAGAAATATTTCATTAATGACTTCTCTCCCTTCAATAAAAGGAAATAGACAGAAAAGTTTTTACTTTAACACAATTTGTTTAATATTCTCAAGGTGTTATAAGGATCACAAAAAATGTTAAGAAGTGTGGCTTAAGGCCACATATTGGATTTACAATAAGGAATGATCCATATAGATGGACAAATCTGTGCAGAACAGTGTAAGATATTTGAGCAGAAATGTTTGTAAGGATGTTGTTTCTTGTTTTTCCATAATGATTTTTTCCTGTCAGAAATCTATTTATTATTTTAATTGAGGAGTCCATCTTCATATATATGAGCTACCTGATATTACTGACACCTAGGGAAACTGTTTCCCTTGGTCTGTTTAGTGAAGCATTTAACAAGAGAAATAACACTTCAGTCTGTTTATTTGGGCTTTAAAATATATGTCTAAAAGTAAAACTTCCTTACAGTTTTGTAGTTATTATTTACACCACACAAACTGTCTCTTCCTGGAAGGTTTCTCATCTCTGGCAGTGTTCAAGGCCAGGTTGGATATGACATTGAGCAACCTGGTCTAGTGGAAGGTTTTCCTGACTGTGGCAGAGGGACTGGGACTAAATGATTTTTAAGATCCCTTCCAACTGAAACCATTCTATGATTCTATAATTGCCATTAGGTGTTCTCACTGTCTCCTAAGTCCATGTAACAATAATAACGTAATTTACTAAAGATTCCACACCTGTTGACCAATGATCCAAGTTCTTTGCTTTAACTAAAATTCCTGACAATGTTTATTGGAGAAATATATAGTTAAAGCAAAGGAAAATTTCCATTGTAGAACAGCTATACAGCTTGATAAATCACATTATAAGAGGATTTCCCTCATGCTACAGGGTGTAAATAAGCATGTGGCAGTGATTTCTCAGTATTTTGCATTCCCTCTGGGAGAGTAAAGACAGGCTCTCTAGAAACTAGTTTAAGGCAAACACGAAGGACAACACACTAGTGAGACACTCATCCTAGTACTTGAAGTGGCATTGCACCATGTAGAATACTTGGCTTCTTTCCAGAGCAGGACTATAAATTCACAGATGAAGGCATTGCCATTTCCTTACTCATTATCAACCCCTCCCAACCTCTTACTCAGCTGATTGCACTGATCCTTCCAAGATTATTTTGCTCAAAACAATTGAAGTCAAGCTGAAATGGAATACATTTGCAAATCTAAATCATTTTGGCCTGGCCTGAGCTTGAAAGGGTTTCAATTAAGTTAGTAGCTCATAAGGACACTAACCTTTAGCAGGGAGAAATGATAAACCATGGTGAGCAGGCTGTAGATTGATGTCTGATTTGGGTATAGAAGATACTGATTCAAGCTTCACATCTTCCTCATCTTGACTTACAAAATTCCTCTAAATTATGATTTTTACTTTTTCTTAATGAAAATTCCTTTAGAAATGAAGAGTTTTCAATTTTTGGGTAGTGGAGGGAGTAAGTGGAGTGGGAAAGATGGGGTTTGTTTTGGTTTGGGTTTTTTTTTTAAGTTTTAGTACACCTCTGGACCTGAAAGATGCTCAGGTTTTATAGAATCATAGAATTGTAGAATAGTTTGGGTTGGAAAGGACCTTAAGATCATCTAGTTCCAACCCCCCTGCCATAAGAAGGGACACCTCACACTAAGCCATAACACCCAAGGCTTCGTCCAATCTGGCCTTGAACACTGCCAGGAATGGAGCTCTCACAACCCATTCCAACATGTCACCACCCTAACAGGAAAGAATTTCTTCCTTATATCTGATCTAAGCCTCCCCTGTTTAAGTTTGAACTCGTTACCCCTTGTCCTATCACTGCAGTCACTAATGAAGATTCCCTCCGCAGCATTCCTATAGGCCCCCTTCAGATACTGGAAAGCTGCTATAAGGTCTCCATGCAGCCTTCTCTTCTGCAGGCTGAGCAGCCCCAACTTTCCCAGCCTGTCTTCATATGGGAGATGCTCCAGTTCCCTGATCATCCTTGTGGCCCTCCTCTGCACTTGTTCCAACAGCTCCATGTCCTTTTCTTGTTGAGGACACCAGAACTGCACACAATACTGCAGC
Source organism: Agapornis roseicollis (assembly GCA_002631895.1). Lineage (NCBI taxonomy): Eukaryota > Metazoa > Chordata > Aves > Psittaciformes > Psittacidae > Agapornis > Agapornis roseicollis. The sequence continues at coordinate 70,382 of NDXB01010563.1, forward strand.
TGAGGTCTCAGGAGAGCAGAGTAGAAGGGCAGGATCACCTCCTTCGACCTGCTGGTCATGCTCCTTTTGATGCAGCCCAGGCTAAGGTTTGCTTTCTGGGCTGCAAGTGCCTGTTGCAGTCAGCTCATGTTCATTTTCTCATCGACCACCACCCCCAAGTCCTTCTCCGCAGGGCTGCTTTGAATCTCCTCTTTGCCCAACCTGTAGCTGTGCCTGGGATTGCTCCCACCCAGGTGTAGGACCTTGCACTTGGCATGGTTAAACTTCATGAGGTTGGCATCAGCCCACCTCACAAGCGTGTCAAGGTCCCTCTGGATGGCATTCCTTCCCTCCAGCGTATCCACTGAACCTTACAATTCACCACTACAGGACAAGATGCTCTGCTAATTAATGGAACCCACACACAGAAATGTAAAGAATTTCCTGCCTTTGGCCCTTCACAGTTACCATAGAACATACTGACTCTTGGAAACTGGCTTATTTATGAAAGAAAATCTTCATAATTGATAAAAGATTAATAAAAAAGATCTTTATATCAAAAATTTCTCCTGCATTAAGTTCTTAATCAGATATTAATTAAAAATATCTAAGTGTATTTTTAGATAATTTCTTATGCATTTTTCATTATCTTCAAGAGAATAACAAAAAATACTTTGTACCACTCATTGAGGAATAACTTACATTGATGGGATTTAGAAAACATGCATCTACAAATGCATGTTTTTTAATCATAGGATTAATGTTATGTCATTCTTAGTGGAATGTGGTACAGGGGAAATACAAGTTCTGTGCTGTAGGATGGATGCAAATGAAAAATGTCAGATATAAACATGTACTTTTATTTTCTTGTATTATTGCTGTGTATCTTTTCCCTTTTGCTGACAAGCTTCAGGTACACCTGACTGGTACACAGACCACTAAATTTTGCTAGAATGCATAAGACTGAGCAGAGACTGACCACCTAAGGAGGACAGAGTTAGAGTACTCAGAAAAGGAAGCATACCACGAAAGATGTTTTGAAACAGAAAACCTAGAGTATACTTATCAAATTGAAGACATCCAGAGACGTTCATGATAAATTTATATATATGTGTGTCTTTGGGTCCAAAGAAATGAGCTTCTGTCAACTATAATCCCTTGAAATTGGCCTTACAGAAAACGCTTTCTTTAAGTGACTTTACATAAAATGTTCCCTGTGCATCTGAAATTGAATCACTAAAGCAGTCTTGGAGAAAGAACCCTTTTTATCAGCCCTTGTGAAGTCCTGCCAGTGGGTTTTGGGACAAAGCAACTAGGGTAGTATTGGTTTATCTGAAAAATCCTTGGAAGGACTTTGAAACAAAACTTCTTTCAGTTTCATCTGATGACTTGAGTGTTATGTATCAGAGTATGGCTCAAACACCAGCTTCAAGGTAAATAAAGTGTGTTCTCTCTCACAGCCTGTGTCTTCTGTTGAAGTCTGTAGGCATTACAGGTATACAGGCGTTTCACTGTGACAAAACCAGGCAACAGTCACTAAAATACCACTAGAAAACAGCTCCTGCAAGTCTATGTCACCAAAGTAATTTTTCTGAGAAACTGTTTTACTTTGAAGAGCAGCCAAGAAGTGCACGTGGGGCTAATTGGTTGCAGTGATAATTGCCAGCAAAGTGAATTTGTTAGTAAATACATTCCAGAGGGGCTAGTCTGCTGCTTGAGCATGGGAAATCTATACACGCAACTTCTCTTTATGCTTAATCTTAAATATATTATGACTGATCTTCAGTTTTAATGACATTTGTGGAATAGCAGAGATGGCTCAGAGTAGCAATAATGCAATAAAATACACCCACAGTATTCATTTGCTATCTACAAGAGGGGAAATATACAGTGTTTGATTTTACCACAGGTTTTATGCAAAGATAACTTTTCATTCTCAAAACAAAGCAAATACATCAAAGGAGAAAGTAGCTGCTTGCAAAACAACTCTTCCCTATCAGTTCTTTGTAATGATGTGAAAATTCGTATCTCACCAATGTTAACCATTTTATATTTCTCCTATGTTGTTCTGACAGAGAAAGATACTAATATCATGTGTAAAGTGAGATACTTATCTTTTATAGGTCTGAACAGAGATTAATCCATAGAAGACTCATTTATAAGACATAGCAGGAAAAGACATCATCTGGGTTGACTGTTTAATGTGAAGTATTGGAAAAAACTTCCAGAATCAAATCTAACTAGCAAATGTTATTTTCTACAGTTTCATGTGACATTTAGTTCTCTAGAGCAGCCAAGCTGATGGTCAGTCTTTTATTAATACATGAGACCAGTATTTTCAGTGGTTTTCCTTGTACACTGAACATGTCCTAAAAGGTGTTCTGCTGTATATTCAAACTGAATGCTCTGCTTATCATATTTCACAAGGGTTTTAACAGTTTGTTTTCAAGAACAATAGGAAATCATAAAATCCATTTTCTAATAATTTCTTACATGTGATACAGATATGTGGAAGAAAGGTGGGACCTACTCAGACCTTGCCTTTAGATTAAATATCATTTGAATAGTAATCACTGATTCTTAAGTTGGAATGTTCATGGCATTCAGACCGTTAACATAATGTATGAACACTATCCAGGCTTGCAAGACCAATTGGATTTATTGCATTAAGGGGAAACCCATGAAAATCCTCCTAATTCAAGAGTTCTGTGGCCACCAATGTATTCCTCTTAACCTTAAACAGCCCATTAGCCCCCAAAAATGTTTAAAGGGAAGCAGCAGAGGAAAAGATTTGTTTGTGGAAAACCATGTGCTCAAAAGCTAAATAACATACAAAGTCATTTGAAAGATTCTCTCAATCTAATTTCCTCTGGTTCCATACATCAAATGTAGATTACAATTTTAAGATGCATGCTACAATTACTCACAAAGCTTATCTGTAAATGAAATTCAAGAACATGACATGAACATAATGTGCTGCCAGAAGACACCGAGACACAGCTAATCTGCCTCATATCACACTTTATGTCACTGTTCCTATTCACAAGAGGAAAGATATGTTGCTTGAAGATATGTTGTGAGCAGTCATGCTTTCACTGCAATCCTTGACAGGATCTCTCACCTCAGCATAAAGCAGAACATTTATGTTAACTATTATCTTCTGTGTTAGAAGTAAATAAACCAAAATCAAGTATATCTGGAAAATACCTTTTTTGCAGCTTTTGTCAGAAGGGTATTGGCATATAAATGCACATGAAAAGAAGCCATGGCAGTTCCTCAAATCCTTTGTTATCCATAAAAATATATTGTGAAACCTTCAAGCATACGGTACCAGATTCACTTCTTTTGATTAAATACAAACACTAGAAAAAGCATGAAAAAGAAAGTTTTCCAGATACACTTTCACAGAAAATTGAAGATAGAAGCATAGACTGTGATAACATACCTGTGTTTGCACACTACATAGAAGATAAAAAAGAATGGCAGAGACCTAAGCTTTAGTACGTTTGAGAAACTAAATATGAATTTCACGGAGAATTTGCATTGCTTAGTACAACAGCTAAAAACGGAGCTAGTGCATCTTCAGTTATTATGCTACTGAGTCAATGATTAGGCTTTTATAGTATACTATCACAAGGTACAGTTACAAATGTGTATGTTTTGCTGTTTATATATAATATATATATAAAAAGATACATATATGTATATGAATACTTACGTATACATTATGTATATACATTACATTCTTGCTCTTCTGTGCCTTCTGAAATGCTTAACTGAATCTTCTTTAAATACTGTTATCAGACTGGAACCCTTCTGGAAAAAAATAGAGCAAAAAAGCTCTTTCCAGCAATTCTAGTTTAAGGGGATTCCAACCTCCATGGGTATTCTGCTGGTCTTAGGGAAATGGTCTGTTTCGATACAATCCAGGAAACACTACTTAGGACTATACAGAAATGCATCACTATCAGAACCTCCAGTCAGAAGACAAAAAGCAGCCAAACTTTACTGATGCACTATATTCTCAACAAACCAGATGGCATGTATCATTTCCATTTCTAGTATATTTCAGATGTGCAATTATTTAACAGCTGCATAAATGCAGCAGAATAGCAAATTATACCAACTTTATAAACTTCCATGATATACATTTATGCAATAAGTGCCAACTAACCAACATAAACAAAATTAAGTATTTGTATGATGAGCTACCCAGAGAATAAGGATGTATTTTTTAAGAACTACATCTAACTAGTTTTGATAATGAAGATTCCACCATCAGTACTGGAGCTAAGAACCTCTGGACCTCCACAGCTGTCACATAGTACTGAAGAAGAAAAATGTTCTAGTCTGGAGAATCAAAGGAAGGCTAAATGACATTTTTGAAGGAAAACTGGTACAGAAGAGAAGTGAATTGAAATCTTTCAATCTCCACATCAGCATTCATTAGACCAATCTTGCTTGTTTGGTAGGGACTTGATGTTCTCAGGTAGTGTAAAAGTTCAGGAAAGTTTGAGGTTGGTTTACTTAATACTTAGCTTGCATCAGCTTTTAGAAAATGAAATTATTAGAAAATACATTATTACACTGCCTATATACACAAATATACATATCTATATATGCAAATCCTATATGAAAATTTGCATATAAAGAAAATTAGGCAACAGTTTTCACAACTTCAGGGTATTTATTAGAAGTTGCCATGAAGTAAATACTGCATTCTGTGTTCATTGATGTGTTTCTCCTGCAAATAGTGATCTGGAAGAATTGAATTTTCATGTTATTGTTCCCTCTGCATTTCAAGATTTCCTCTGACTTCCATGGTGATTATCAATACTGTGTTTTGCAGTGGTCTGAAAGCACCTACTCTCTGTAACTTGTTTTTTAAAAATTATTATTAAGATCCTTTTTAATGAAATTAAAGGATATGAGTCATAATAGCTTGATGAATCATCACAGAAAAATTTAAACCATTTGTAGTACTACAAGTTTTACCTAAGTGGAAAAATTACAGTTCTTCCTTTCAGCTAAAGCTCACAGCACTTCTTGAGGCAGGAACTTGGATAATTTGGCTTCTTTCTTTTTTTAACAATAATAAATTAATCCTATAAAATAAACATTCAGTAAATTGTCTAGCCTGTTTTAAATACAAGCTGCAGCAACTGGCCCTCCACCAAAAATGACTTCTACACTGCCTTCTTCAAATTAACAGGATCTAGTTCAAGCTCATGCTTAATCCCTTCAAAATTTTGAACTCCTGTGTCAAAGTGTGAGATGAGAATATTTAAGTAATTTTATTCTAATAGTACCAATTTACTGCTCCAACAGTTAATTTTGGTTTTTATACTTGACTTATTTCAGCTGTTTTAATGATCTTTCATCACTTGGGCATGCCAAGTTAAACAGTACTAAGATAGGAGTGCCATTCAAACAGCAGTCCAAAACCAGAGCAGAACAATAGCCCCTCTATGGAGGAGCCTTCTGCACTGGCACATAGAAGAAATCCAGCATTCATTCCACCTTTAGGCTTACTGGCTGTATGGGACACATGGCAAGTACAGAATGCATCAGAACACTGTTCACAGTCACCCCAAGTGATAATAACTCTCAAGTTATTTCCAGTTTCTCTGGAGCACACTACTGATTGTGGGAGGATGATTTTTGATTTCAATTGTCTCTTCTGAGAAAAGCTTTTGTCCTGTTTTTGGACAAAGGATTACAGGCTTAAACTGTTGACAAAATGGTGATTTCTATACAGATAACAGTATGTTAATTGCCAAGAAATTGAGACACTTTGGTTTAGTATAGATGAGTTGCATTCCTCTTGACGGGTCTCCCAGCTATTCCTCTAAATTGCCTCTAATTTCTCTTGAGTTAATTGTGCAGAAGTATAATACAAACTCAGCTGATTTTGTTATAGCTCAGCATTGCTGAAAATTCTCCCATGGCTGACAAGTAGTTTTAATGAAGCACCTAACCTTTCACCAAGTCGTCTCCATGCTTGTTAGCTGTCATGCTAATGACACAGTTTGAATAGATATGGTGTTATGTGTTCAGAGGCATGTGTGCACACAATACCACATGACAAAAAAACCCCACCACAAAGCTTATAATTTAAAGTATTACTTAGCTGGGAACGTTTGAAGAACAAGAATACATCAGCCTCTTCCTGAGGACATGGAGCTTTAAGGGAACAAGTCTGTCACGTTTTACAGTCTCATAGTACTACTCAGCAATGATGCATATAGCTACAGCCCTTGCCTTACACAGTTCATTTGCTACATTGCATGTAAAGATAGCTTTGTAGACTAACACCTTCAGACACATGTAAAGTTCAGCCTATTATGTGTTTTAAAAGGACCTTGTCAGTCATGNTTATTTAATTACTGTATTATTCTCCATTTTTTCCTACAGGAACTGAAGGCATTTATGCATAACAGTGGCTATTTTTATTGCACCCCACAATTACTGTGTCATACTCAACATAATATATTTTTCATATTTGGTGTGGTTTAACTGTGGCAGTCCATTAAGCATCACACAGCCACTTTGCTCAGTCCCCTGACTATTAAAAGCCTTTTAGCTACAATATTTCTATAATTTCAAAATACAACTATTACAATGTTTTTCCAGATTTGATTCTTTCTGTGGAAACTCACACAAATAGGAATCTACTAAATGGACAAAATGCTGGTCTTACTTAGTTTTATTCTATGTTGTAATTTATAAATTAAAAATTAATTGCACAGAAATTTTCATTTGAGTTTAAGTATATATTACACTGAGCAAAAAAGATCTACAAATAAGTAATCTGACTAATTCTTTGCTTTGGAGTTTCAAGTATACTCACTGAGAAAAGTAAAATTCCTGATTAGATAAAACCAAAACTAATTTGGCTCAGACATTTTCAAAATCAGGAGGAGAATCAAGTATTTCTGTGTGACGATCATGAACTTGCCTGGGAAACCAGATCATCTCTAACTGAATGGGTGGAAAAAAACATCTTGAAAGGAACAAACATAGGGAAACCTATTAATTAAAAAAACAGAATTAGAATGACAGTTTCAAAAACTATCACCTTGGTAAATATTAGTCATATAATGTTCCTAAAATACCACAGTCTTAAATAAAGCCCTGTTTTTATTATTTATTAATTCATTTACGTTTGGCTTTAGATGTCATAATCAGAATGAAATTGTCAAGAAAGTATCTAATCATGGATTTTTTTTATTTTCATTTCACAATTTCACATTTCTTCGGGTTAAAGAAAAGTTAAATAAGTAAACATAGCAATTTAATCTCACATTTTGTCACTTCATGTGGACCTACCTTTGAAATAGGCAAAATGAATGGTGTGATCCTGATGAATGAGAAAAACTTGCATCAATATTTCACAACTTGTCAGGCAATTATTGTCATTGACAAATGAAGGATTTAGTGCAATGTTCTTCTAAAGTAAAGCCTGTGTAACAGATGTTTCTCCTCCTGATATGACAGAGTATTAAAATGTCTAGTGTGTGTCATGGTATTATTCAGTCCGCAAAAGCTGAATATGTCAGAAATAACATAGACAGAAGGTACTTAAATAGAAGCACCACAGGCAGCCGGTATGCCCAGTGGACTGCATATCTGAACAGGATGCAGATCTCAGGCTTACACTTGACTGTCACCACTCCGCTCTGGGACTTTGGACAAGTCATCCACATATCTTTTTCTTTTCCACCTGTGTAATTGTTCTTGTCTACTTATATTATACAGGTTCTTTGGCCTAGACTTCCTCTTACAGCCTTTCTAGACTACTGAAATAAGGAAAACAGAAACAAATATCTATGCCACCATGCAATACTCATTTATATAGTTGCTGAATCAAAAAATATGAAAATAAATTACAAGTTCACTAAAATTATTTTTCCCAGTTGTACACCATCATCTTCAGAGAATGTACATCATTTATGCCTACAGTGGCGCTCTAAAATACATTTTTATTTCAGTAGTTCTTAACGATCTTTTAAACTTGATTTATTATATAAGCATGTAATATGCCATTTACAGAAGTAACGCATTTCCCACTAAATCTGGTTAAACTCCTTTTGACTATAACAGAAACTGAAGAAACATGTCACTTTCTAATTATGCAACACTTTTCTAGCCCAAAACCTACAATAACCTTAGCAAGTCTCTATGATTATATGCATTCCTCTGGAAGGAACACATAGAAGTGTCTTTCATTTTTTATGATATTACTTAAACCATGTACATAAAATATACGTATATAATAGTGATAGTTTTTTGAACCACCGAAACATAGTGTGCATATATATAAAAAAACTATAAGCTTAAATAATGTAATTTATACATATAGGTATGTGCATTCTTATTCAAGCTCTGCTATATACACAAAGAGATATAAAAATAAAATCCAAGTAGTCAGCAGACTATTAACTTACTTACATTTTCCTCTTTTAACAGTAGGGTTGCTCATCTCACAAATCATATTTCTGTGGGAAATGAAAGGCGCACTGCTGCCAGCATTTTGTAAGAAATAATGACACACTTTACTACCTGTAAGTGCTGACTGAGTGCTTCTGCTTTTCCTTCCCAAGGTGACTGTAACACAGATTGATGAAAGATTCGTCAGGACTACAAAGGTTAAAGATGCAGACCTGGAGCTAGAAGGCAGCCCTGACACTGATGGAATACAGTACAATGAGAGTGCCCACATTATTGTCCTATCCTCTGATAACCAGTGTAATATGAAAATTGACTATAGCAGAAGGGAACAAATTAAATCCATTAATCAAGCATATCTGTGCTAAACAGTTGCTCTAAAGAGATGAACAAATGAAAAATTTACTGTTTGCTTCCATACTCACTAGCACTGGAGAAGAAAATTAATTATTAGGCTGTAGCTAAACTACTAGTTAAGATTTTTCTTGAAAAAACTATTTATTGCTTTGGCAAAGAACAAATGAGTCTCATTAGTGAGATTAGTTTCAGCTGATCATTTTGCATTGGGACAGTCTAATAATATACCTTTTAAAGGTACAATGAAGCAAATAACTTCAAAGAACCAGAGTCCATTTTGCACCTCTTCCTGTATTAGACCTAAATCAGAAATGTATGATTTGTCACCTCGCTAAAAATCAGCTCTATTTTCTTCATATTGCTCCGGTAAAGTGGCTGTCAAGTTGCCTGTAGTCAGCTGTTTGTCAGGGATTCACAGTGGGATGTCTCTACTCAAGAGCTCTAACAATTCACTCACAAAAATACACTCTTGAAGTGCATTACCTGAAACCTACCTAAAACAAAACCCCTACGTAGGGATTTTTATATATATATATATAACGTTAAATTAAAGTCTGATTGAAACTCAGGGAAATGATTCCAAAACCGTCTGTTGATAAGGGGAAGCAAGATACATGGAAGTTCTCTAATCTACTGAGTGAAAGGTACAGCATGATTCCCTATACTGCTCTGTCATCCTGCTTGAAACTATTATTAAAGTAGTGATACCCTTTTTGAAAGAAAGGAAACTAGCTCTCTATGAACTCTAAGCCTTTATAGCAAATTAGTACCTGAGGAAGGTCAGGGAGATTATGTATCTACCAGCAGAAGTGGATGAGAGCTTGAAGTACAACGTTTATGCTGAGGTTTCTAATCTCTTTTTCAAAAAGGAAGTTCTTCATGGTGAAAGCCTCTGGCTTGCAATGGACTCTGCTACAGTGCTGGGTTTCCCTTGATGCAAATGCTTCCAATGGGGAATTGAACTAAAATCCTGAAGATAAACCATCCAGAAATCAAACAGTAATTAGCTTGTCACTACCCAGTTGACCTGATTCCCACTGGAAGTCTAGAGGCAAAGAAGCAGTTATCAACCATTATGGCTAATGAAGTCTGCTTCCATTGTTTTTATGTCTCATGAGTACCAGCCTTGGCGGGTAAACCTAGCTAAGGAAGAGCTTTTAAAGCTCTTGGTGCATTTGAGAATTGCTTTCTCCTATATAGGGTTCTCATGCCTCATACTGCAATAGCAAGTGCTATTATTCTTCAAATTTGCAGCACTGATATTCTGTATTTTCTTGACCAAATATTTTTATAAAACTTGAATAAAGTTATATTTTGTCTGTGTCCTCTAGTGGAACTGACCAACATGTTAAAATGTTACTAAGGCAAAGGAGGAGAAGGAATTATAACAGCACATAGAAACATACAGATATGCTCAGCTCCATAGGCCTGATTTTCTTAGAAGCCAAAGTAAGAGTCACTATATCCTATTACTACCACCCAGAAGCACAATTGTGATTACTGACTTCTGAAAAACACATAAAAAGATGAAATTTTGTGCAACTATGAATGTTTATGTTTCAAACCCTTCCCCCCATCTGTTAGCAGATTTTTTAATACAGTTTGTTTAACCTCTAAAACAAGTCTTGAGCAGGACTGAAAATCTGATCCAGTGACTTCATTATCTTGTGCTGAAGTGATTTAACTGGCTTTCTCTTTCTAGAATACGCTGCAAAATGCAGTAGAAGCTAATTCAGCAAATGCTGCTGCAAAGAGATCCTTGTTAGCCATTCTTCAAACTTCAATTGCAAAGCTGCATTTCATACAACACAGACTGGTCATGCCTGGGGTAATGTTCAAAACTACTTTGAATATTTTGTAGACCTCACTCCTGTATCATTATGTCCAGGCATTCTTGCAGTTTAAACAAGACAACCTGTCTTTATGTTGGTTTAGACTCCATTTAACTTCATTTTGGTAATAAATCCATCCAGCCTTAAGCTATATTAGCAGGAAAGAATACATTGAATACAAGTCTTATATGATGTTTCAGTGTTTGCCTTTCATAATCCAGCTACGTGGTAGGTGTCTAGAGGTTATCTTTAACCATATTTCTCTTTTTGGTATATGACAGGATAAAATCTTTGACATTATATCCTTAGCAGTGCATTAGCCTGTATTCCCTATAGTAACATTTGACAGATTGAAGAGCGGATGGTGGTATCTGGAAGGCAATGTGGCATGGGCATAAAGGCCCATGCTTCAAAACCTCCTTTCTTGATTTTTCACTGCTGGAGCACTTAGCCTTAGTAAGAACTCAAGTCATCCTTTGTGGAAACAGCATTTTAAAGGTTATCCAGAAGAACCTTCTCTTTTATTGCAGTAAATCTTCTGTGAATAACGGGCAACTGGCTACTATAAAATAACAATATTTTCCACTGTCTGCACAGTCTGTGATGACTCTGGCTTATAGTTGCACTCATAATTTTGAATTATAAAAGTAGTTTCTACTTTTTGCATGAAAGATGTGTGCTTTTTGTATAGACAATGCAAACAGCAAATGGAGATGGCATGTAATAAAACTACCTGAAATATCTATTACTGTGAGAAGAATTTACAAGTCAAGATAGGCGAATAGGGAAAAAGAATAATGACAACAGTAAGTATTTGTGAAACAATGGAAATAATAATTTGGGTTACTGGTGCTTAGCCACAAATAATAAAAAACACACATAGTTTTCTTTCTAAATGATACAGGGGAGGTCTAAGTAAATGAATGAGAAAAGGATAGTGAGTGCTATTATATCTACATTTCATGAAGCTGAACAGCAGCAAATGATGGTTTCACAGAATATCATAGAGCTGAAGAGAAAATGAAATTATGGATCCAGATAATATACATATTAATAAAACAGAAGTAATATTTATTCAGATTTCCTATTGAAAGTAAGAGATTAGTAAAAGATGGAGAACCTGAAAGCGCAGGATATCTGAATTCTGAAGAATCACAATAGACTAGCAAAACAATTTAGGGTTGTTTTAATATGAGATTGAAAAACAAAAATTTCAAATTAACCTTCCATCGGCAGCACTTTTGTCTGTGATGTGAAATGCTGGAGTTAGTGGTCTGAAATAGGAAAGTCTTGAAACTTAGTGTCTTATTTTAGAAGGCAATTGTTTCATTGTTTGTGTGGATATTTTCTCCCATTATTTTTTATTAAATGCTTCAAAAAGCTTCTTTTTTTTTTTTCAAGGCAGAGTAAGAGGATAAAATCAGATATTTTTATGCATTTAAAAATTCCCTGTCCTCACTGGCAGAGAGACTGACAAGTCCCTGATCAGGGTAAGTGATACTGAGCAACAACTGAAATATTGGGGTGTGTGTGTTATTAGCATTATTCTCAAACTAAAGCCAAAACACATCACTGCACCAGCTACTAGGAAGAAAAATAATATATTTCATTCCAATTTTGACCAGTGAAGGCATTTCTTCTTGCAGTGTCAAACCTGAAGCAGAGAAACATAAGAAAATATGAAAACCAAAAATTACATTATGGGTCTTACAAATGATTTTATTCTAGCTTGTTCAATAGTTTGAGACAGGTTTTATCTAGGTGTTTCTGATATACTAAAAGTTAATTTCTAAGCAAACAGTGATGTTAGTCACTAATATTACAAAAAAATTGCAGCTAATTTTATGAAATGTACGACAATTTCAAAGATAGTTTGAAGTTCCAAGTTCTCCAGCTATTAAGCCAAAACCAAAATCTTGAGGTACCTCATAAAGGTTTTTGTTAATGAGAGTCATTACATATAAAGAAAATAAGAGGGAAAAGAAAAAAGAGCAAAACAAATCCAGATTTTTTTTCCCTTAGAAGTTAATGTCAGAAAGTATAATTCCATATATGAAAATAAAAGGAATAGAATTCAGAAAGAAATGTCAAGTAAAATTTCATTTCTAAATGTCACCATTTGTTACACTTTAAAGAGTTTCTCTTACAAAAAGTTTTGTTCTCTGGCTAAACTATGTTATTGGGGGAAAGAATTTGATTGCAGTTGCTCCATTCTGAATGACACAGTCTATTTTAATGAGACAGAATAACAATAACAAAGACTGAAGTATTTCAGTTTAAACCAACATAGGTCATGAGGATTTACATTGAAGAAACTTAAATCAGGTTGTAACCACTCATGATCCAGTCAAAATCAGAATCAAACAACAACAACAAAATAATCAACCCCAAAATATAAAACATTTGCAAAAGGAAGTATTTTAAAAAGCAAGTTTCTCTTGCACAATTTCTTTTAAATAACCTCCAAAATAAACCTGATTCTACTTAGTTTTAAGGCCCATGTTTGCAGTTTATACCTATCTGCTGAACTCCAATTGAACTGATTAGAAACATTCATTTAGCAACAATATTAAAAATTATGTGTAAGCAAAGAATAGATCGTTGGGAGATAAGTTCTAGATCAACAGACAGGTTTTAGATATACCTGCTTCTCACATTCGTCAACTATCACCTATTCATTTTTCCAAATTGCTTTGCTTCATACTGAAATTGAGTGAATTTGGAACAAGATGAAAATAATTTTACCCATGCCTCTGAGATGAATAGAAACTAGCAGGAGCTCAGCATTTTGAAAACTTGGGCAGGTGCCTAACTAAAAGTATGGGTTTATTTCTGAAAAACTTAATCACAGGATTTATTTCTCTGCTGTACCATCTAATAGAATAAATGAGATTATGAAAACCATAAACTATTTCATTTTCACTTGGTTGGATTTCTAGACAGGTAAAATAAAGACAAATTATCTCCAAGTCAGGCTTCTCATTTTGACATTCTTATTATGAATAATATAAATTGTATAAGAAGCCCTCCTTGAGACCTGAGAGAAAAAGCTTTCACATGAGAATTTGCAAATTTATGATCAACATCATTGCTTTCTGTATATTTGGAATGGTAATATTTAATTTATTTTTTTTTCACTGGAGATAAAGATCCTCTGTTTACCTGTGGGAGTACTAATTCCTTTTCAAAGTCGACCCAGAAAGCCCTGTGAAGTGGATGTTACTCCATATATAACCCACAGCCTCTTACTGATACGAAATATGTGAGCAGTTATGACTAATTTTAACAGCTTTTTCACATTTTTTCTTCTTATCTGAGATTTTTTTAAACACTACATCTTGTCATCTGTTAGACTACAGTTGTACAGCTGGTTTAGCTACTGCATGGTCTGCAGTTGTACCTGCTTTCTGCTACATTACATGTCTTAGTCAGCCTAAGAATTCAAAGCCCCATGCTTTATAAATTCATTCAGAACAGGCAGGGTAGCTTCTGAGTGCATGTTGCACCTTGCAGGTCTTATGAGTTTCTCAATTACATGTCTGCTCACTACATCATTTTCCCCTTAATAGCTGGTCTGTGTTTATATGTTGATAGACCATGAACTCATACTAAAGGAACTCAATGCGCATTATGCTATGTGGCCATCCCCTTATTCAATAGAGTCAATACCTTCATTAAGAGAAATTCATTCATAAGCACAGTAGAGATCACTGAAAACTGATTATCCCTACAGAAAGGGATTTATAGAATTTGAGAGGATCTACAGGGAAATCAAGGAAGCAATATTAAAGTATGTTGTTCCCTACATAAGGGAATATTGCAAGCCCCTGCAGGAAGCCCTTAGAAAAGTGAAGTCCAAAGAAGCAGTAGATCAGAAAATATGGCTTTTGACAGCTGCCCTAAGATCTGCCATGTCAAAAAAAAAAAAAAATTCTGTGGAAAAAACACCTTTTAAAATAAATTTGTGTGTGAAAAGAGTGAAATGTTCAAGTCAAGGTGTGAAACAGAAATTCTAAATATTGGACACCTGATTAAAAATTCTTTAAAAGAATTACAGTACTGTGTAGTAAGTAGACAAAAAAAGATAAATAGAGCCTTCATCCTCCCTTCATTTTAAAAAATTTGGCAAAATTGTACAATAATGCATTTTGAAGTTCTGATATGAAAGAGGAAATAAGTTGAAATTACACTGCTGTCGTGGTTTAAACCCACGCAGCTCGTTCACTCATTCAACCCCCCTGGCTTGCCCTCCC
>NDXB01010564.1:0-27845 GCA_002631895.1 Agapornis roseicollis
ATTCCCCGGGTCATCCATTTTCCCCTTCTTGAAAATGGGGGTGATATTTCCCCTTTTCCAGTCATCAGGAACTTCACCTGACTGCCATCAGTTCCGTAGCCCCATCATAGAAGGCCACCAAACTGGTCAGGCAGTAGTAGTGCAAATCAACAAATCATCACCTTCATGAAACCTAAACACTTTTATGAGCAATTTCATAAAAAGATGCTTCTCTGAGCCCACATACAGCAGAAGCTGAAACAAGAGATACAACACAGTGACGAATCCATCCATCACCAGCAATGTGTTTGGGAAATTTTGTGTCTTTTTCTGTCTCACATATCTATTGCAAAAGTGTCTTGTCAGTCCTTCTAAACAGTGTCCAGATTTCCTTTATAAATCATTTTTAATTTAAAGCCATGACTTTGTAACTGTTAATTTACAAGACATTTTTACAGTTACAAGCAGCTTGATATATGTATATATTCCACTGAAAAAAATAATTGAGCAGCAGACCAAAGCATGGAGATTAAAATGTTGGTTTAGGACTATTGATGCACAACAGGGAAGGAAGAAAATCTTAGTGGCAGAAAGAGGAAAGCTCAGGACTGGCTTTAGAGCAAAGGCTTAATGCCACAACTCTGGTCCTTGACAGAGATCCCAGGGTGGTCTTTGCTGTCTTCAGCCACCTGGGAAACCCTCTCTTTTTCCCTGGGTGTGGATTTCTCTGAAGGAGGCCTTCATGACTGCAATCCATTCTCCCAGGGGTTTGCACTGAAGGTGTGAGCCCATGGAGCAATGCTGGTGAGGTTAGCCACTGCCACTGCAGCCTTCCGCAGCTAAACAACCTCAGCATGCTTTTGTCCCGCACTAGAGAGGTGTGCACAGGACAGCAGAAAGGGAAGGTAAGCGTAGCTGAGAGGGAGGGTAGAGACTGACACATAGAATCTGGGAGCACGGAGAACCCAAAGGGAAAGCCTGGTGGGAAGTGGTGGGAACTGAGGTGCAGACACAGGTCTGGATCCTGCAAAAGCCATTGGGCAAAGGCTGTCACAATCCTGGAGAAAGCACATCAAGACCTGGCAGGAGGGTTTGATGCTTTGGTTTGATGGTTTTGATGCAAAGCAGAAGGGATGCTGCTTTGATGCTGCTGTGGCCAAAGTACACTAAATAAAACCCTGTTTAAAAGAAAATAAAGGGTTTAACAGCGCGTATCAATTACGTAATAACAACACTTACAAACCCTCTGCTTGCTGCTGGCCTCTTATGCCTTGCTTAGTTACAAGACATTACCGAGTCCATTTTGCCTTTTAAATAGAAGAAAGACCCTCGCAGAGAGCAAACTGGGAGCTGCTTCTTGGGAGGAGCCAATGCAATACGAAGCAATACCCCAATTGAAAACCCTTCTGTGAGCCAGCAACTGGGGAAGGAGGGTATTTCGTTTGGCTTCTCCTCCTGGGAACCATTTTGAAGGAAGCCCTCATAGCAAAGCCAGAGCATGCCCCCAACATTGGCCCACTCCTTTTAAACGTCACCTCTTTCCCCAGGCTTTGCAACAGCTTTGGGTGGGCTCGGCCAAGCCTGGCATGACAGGAATTTCTTAATCAAATGATATGCATGCCTCCCTTGAGCCTCCTTGTGCTCACAGTCCCCCTGCCCCGGGGAGGACTTTGTGAGGCTGCCGTGGTCCAGGCAGACTTGAAACAGCCCCACAGGCATGATTGATGGGCACTCCGGTGGTGGGAGCGCCAAAAATAATCCCAACACATGTTTCCCAGTAGCACCTGGCAGCCAACCAGAAGACAGCACTTACATTTCCTAAATACTGGAAAAATTACTGTCACCGCAGATGCCTCACTAAATATAGCCCGGTGAGGTGGCAGCCTGTGAAAGGCTGGAAAGGGGCAGCTACCCGGGATGTATGTACAGCTCTGGTCCCATCTGAGCACTGGCTGTCATCCCTGGTCTCTGAGATCACCAGTGCTGCTTGCTGCACAGGCTCTGAAGTCCCAGAGCTGATGGGGAAGTGTCTCTCATGGAGCAGGTGTTGATAAAATATTGGAAACAGAAAATAAAGAGCTACCTGAGCAAAGCAGGCTCTTACTATCCATGGGCAGGAGATACGATTTTGAGTGTTCTAGCTGGGACTCTCTATGAGGGTATTTGCTCCCTTTGAGGCCAGGTGCTTGGGACCGTGGAGTGAGTGGTCCTTTATGGTGGCTGTGATCTGCCTATGTAGAGGGACTCAGACAAGCCTATTCAGGTGACATCTAACTAACAGCTGGACAGCTTGCACACCTGGAATTTCCTGGCTTCAGTGAGTGATTTGCCAAGCAAAGTGCTCCCCAGCAGTGGAGCACAGCTTTTAATTTTTAAAGGAGATGGGGATTATCCTCCTCAGTGTGCCCTTCTCCCCTTTGCCCTCCAGGCCTCACTTCAAGAATTAGTTTACCAGCAGAGTCCAGTGGTTCCTTGGGTGACGGCACTGCAAAGCATCAGTCCTATGAGCTGCTCTGTATTGTGTTACAGGGCGAGTCAAGGGGTAGAGCTGCCAGTGTTTGCTTTAGCAGCTTTCTGGGCCACCATATGCCCCCAGATATGTGGTTCTGACACTGATATGTGAGTTTCATTTTCCCAAGCTGTCTTTCATAGGGGAGGGAGTAAAGTTAAAGAGACCTCTCAGGTCACTCTTGAAATCTGGCCTCTGGGACAAGCCCCTGCCAAGGTGTTTCATGGTTCTGAGACTCAGCTGTATCACCCTAAAAGCCAGAATGTTAAATGATAGAGGGGTTTGTTTGCAGAGGTTTCATTTGCTCTTCGACCTGCTATCACCTACCAGCATGAAGTGCGTAAGGTCAGCTCTGGGAATGCCTGCTCAGCTGCAGGCACATACCTCAAAAGCCATTGCATTAATCCTACCAAGGCAGACACAAAGGGAAGAAATCGGAATTTTGAGTAAGTGGTCGGGGTTTTTTTTCCACTTACTTCCTCCATGGGACTCATGAGGCATGGGGAGTGATAAGCAAGGTGATGGAGGAGAGCCTTCAAATCATAGAGCACAGAAAGTCCATGGTAAGGAGGAATTATTAGCCAAGAGATGAAAGCCTGTGTGAGGCTGCAGAGGAGGTGGTCACTGTAATATATCCAGTCCAACTAGCAGGAGGAATGGAGCAAAGAAAGCACCATGGCCCTGCTTCTATCTGATTGTGACTTGGGTCCATAGCATGTTTGTTCTCCTGTTACTTGCACTTGATAAAGCTCACTATCATGGCATCCTTACTAGAGATGTGTCAGTAGTGTGCTAACGTCAGCAGCAGTCGTGCTTCATCCTGCTGTGTGGAAAGACCCACAGATAAGGCAAAAAACATTCACCCATTAAAAGGTCTTTTTCTGTTTTTTTCACTCTAGGCAATTATGGGAATGTGTCATGGGGAAGTGACAGGAGAAGCCTTCCTAAACATCAAGCTGAATCTCCTAGCAAGCATTGCCCGAGAATAGTCCTCTATCAGGTAGAGAAGGGCTAAACAGCAGGTTTCCAGCCTAGATGCTGTAATGCAAGTTGGCCTCCTTGGTACAGTCAGTGGGCATTTGTCTGTTGAATGAAGAAGGTTACACCAGTATTAGATGCAACTGCTGGAGTGTTTGCTGGTGTAGCAATCTTTGGTTGCTTTTACAATGTCTGCTGTTAGATGTTTGGCATCTAATAATGACAGAATTTTAACTCTATATTGGACCTCAGTTCAGTTTTAACAATGCAGAAGAAGCTTTGAAGTGGGAGATTTGTTTTCCTGGATCTGGCCTTGCCCTTGGATTCTGAGCTGTGTGAAGCTGCAAGTAACCTTTTTGCCAGCTCTTATTAATGAGCAGAATAAGAAAAAGACTAATGAGCACAATGGAATAAAATGCCCATCCTGTGATGTTACTGTAAACTCTGGGCTATGTCCTTTCTGTATGTTTGCATACTGTCTGCTATTGCAAGTCCAGGGGTCCTGGAGACCTACTGTCAGGCAGGTACTTAACGAAGGAAGGGAACTGCAGACTTTCATTTCAAATCCATCATGTACCTGGCTGGCAGAGGGCAATTCTGGAAACTGTTATCTGCAACTGCCATCTTCTAGATGTAACTGCATGCACCGTTCTAACCACGTTTTGGAAACTCTTGATTGTGCCCTTTCTGAAATGATTCAGGCTTCAGCCCATCAAGAGGAACAATTAATTTCTGAACCAGGGAGTGTGGGATTTCAGACTTGCAGGTGTTCCTTCTAATAGGAGCTGTCATAGGAACAGTTCCTACAGCAGAGTAGGTAAACAAACGGATATAGAACATAGTCCTCCATAGGACAGCTGGTGAGAAAAGCTGTAAGGGCAGAGGTGTCATTTAAACAAAAATATCTAATTTAGGATCTCCTGTACAGGACACAAGCCCTTATGAATTACCAGTGTTTGAGTGTTTGCTTATGTCTGACTCATTTTCATCTCCACCATTATCTGTACAACCCAGAATGGAGCATGTGAACTTTTTGGTGCAATTCTTTGCAAGAAATGGGCAAACCCAATCTCAATAAAGAGAAGCTCGGCTGCATCAGCACTGCATGCATTTCTTGGTTTCCTTTTTGGCTGGCTCTTCCCTCCAGCCTGGCTGTCTGTGTCCACCTGTTGGCCCTGCTCTTATGTTTCAATTGTAAGTGCTTTGGGATAGGAGATGTTTTCTTCATGTGGGGCACTTGTGCAGAGCTCAAGCTGCTGGCCTTAATGCTCTGACATTGTATGTAATGGTCCTGTATGGCACTGTGGAAAGATTTAGGAGTTTTCTATATTCATAAGCCTACAAAGCACTGTCCATAGGTACGCATGAAAGAGTGGTGTGGCTTTTTGTGGCCCTTGGATGATGATGTGAGAGGTGGGACACACACACACACACACACAATCAGCAGGCATGGGGCCAGATACAGGGTCCGATGAACCACCTCATCCCAGCTGGAGAAAGGGACACATAATGCCCACAGTAACATCTCTTGGCTGTGTTGGGGCTTGGCTGTGTGTCCATCCCTGGAGCATGGTATGGTGCTCCTGCGCAGACTCTTGGGAGACTTGCAGTGAAAGGCATGAGGATGTGGTGTATGGAGTCAGCAACTTCTGCTCCAGAGTGAAAAGTGAAGCACTCAGGTGAGCCACAAGTGATGAAATTCAATCCCCTTCCCAGCATGTCATACAGACAATCACACCCTCAGGGCCTCCTCCTACCTTCCTATTTGTGCCTCTCCATTCTTCATCTCATCTCTTACCAGTGTCTACCCCGCAGAGCTAGTTCTGTTTTGTACCCCTGTTTGTGGCATGTGGTGGAGGGATAAGGAGGGAAAGGGGTCCTCCAGCCCACCTTTCTGGTTCCTCCCCACCTCCTGCACAGCTCTTGTCCAGGCAATGGGAGCAAAACCAAATTTGTCTGACTCCTGGAAAATCACCTGAGCTTGACTCTATGAGATTTCATTACATCAAGTCTCATAATCTTTAAGGAGATTTCCCAAGGTTCCCCCTCACTTCAGCATGCTTTATGATGCTCCCAGATGGTTTTGGAAGAGCAATCCTCCATGGCTGAGAGTAAGGGCTCTGGCTCTTCCTGCTTCAGCTGCTCTCCGGTGGGATATTGGCTCCAGAGAGGCATTAGAGGGCATAGAGTAAAATCATCTTAACAAAGGCTCCTTTACTTTTGACACCCATCTTTAGGAAGTCCCATTGAATGTCTTCCATTCCATTCAGGTATTAGCAGAATTAACAGGCACCTCAGGAGCCATTAGCATTTTCATATTCATACACTTTTCTAATTGCTCCCTTCCCAGTGCCTTTTCTTCCTGCCAGGAGATGATAACGTTCCCTGCCTAGAGCCAGGTTCCTCCAGCTCCCTGACTAATTTCCCTACAAATTTTGCAGCAAAAGCAGTTGGCTGGTAAACCTGCTCAACACTTATATTGCACCTAGGGGGAAATAAATGTCCCTAGCTCCAGGTACCTCCATCTAGCTGATTACCATCTAGCCTATTGTTGTCTCTTTAGAGTCAATGGCTTCAAGTGGGATTTAGCTCATGCTAAAATAGATGCCAAAATCAATTACATCCATTCTTCTCTAGAAGGTGTTACATGTCTGTGAAGGGAGATCTGGTAAGACAACAGTGTTGTAAATGTCTAAAATGCTGTGAGATGAATCCTGCTTTTGTGCCACAAACATTTTTCTCCAGAAGCTAAAGTTAGTTAAAAGAAGACCATAAAAAACTGGAAAATTCACAGCTGCACTGAAAAAGCCATCAAAAAGCCTTGACTTCTTTCTAATTGCGCCAGGTGAGTAGTTCCTATTGCCTCCTGATCCCAAGCATCCTCTGGAACCTCCCAATCCCAATGGCAGCCCCCAAGAAATTTATATGAAAATTCTGTCTCAGCTTTCTGGGTGTATGTGCACAATTTGTTATCTTATCTGTAATGAAGTGTCCCTTTCTGTAGCTGAACTGCAGGTTTAGACACTTTCCAGCTCTGTAGCTGTGATTTTAGGGCAGGCTTACGAGCTTTGCACACCCAGACAATCATGGGCAAAAAGAGCTCTAAGTTCTCCTAAAAGCCTCCAGGTGGGAAGAAGAGAAAGTTTAGCTTTAGTTGTGAATCCTGCTTTTTCCCAGTTCTCAGTGTCTGTAAAAGCTTGTGGAGTCTTTAATTTAGTGGGACTTTGGCACATGCCAAAAGGAAGCCACCTAGTGAACTTCCCTCCTGAATAAGGAAACACGAAACACCAGGGCCCTTTGAAAAGAGCATTAGTGTTTATTTTAGGTTTGGGGGGAGAAGTTATGCTCTTGCCTTATGGTTGTTCAATGAACTGGAGACTGTGAGGCTGCAGATACACACATGCACAGACACACAACTGGTTTGCAAACTATCAATTACAGCACTAAAAAAGAAAGTTCAGTATCTGCTGAAACACCCCACTGAAGAGGGGAAAAAAATAAATGAAATAATGCAAGCACAGAACTGGCAAGAGAACTGCCCAGAAGTAATAAGTGAAGAAGTGAAGTTTTTAAGCTAAGTTTGAGGACTAGCTGCAACTTGCCACACAGGAAAAAACAGAAGACAAAAGCACCATTATGCTTTCTTACAAATGTAAGGGTACAACACACACATTCCCTGACAAGGTCATTAAACATCAGTTCAGAGACCCACAGCGGCATATACCTGGGTACAGTGGGTGTTTACTCTTTGATTCAGTGAGGTGCTGATATGCATAGGGGTTGCTGTCGCCTGAAGAACATTGTTTTTGGCCCTGTGTGTATCATAACCACTTGGTTTGGTTAGTGCACAGAAATGCAGCTAAACCCACCCCTTCAGATATCTAATTTGTTTGGAATGACAGGCATGTCTTGACTAAAAAATTAATTCTGCCAGGTGATATAACTTGTTTGAATTTGCAGGAATTCGCCATTTGGAATAAGGAAAAAAGAAAAACATTTAATTAGGGACAGAGTTAAAGCAGCTAATTTGATCTTTCAATGGAAAAAAAGAAATTAAAGGTTAAAAATGAAGATTATGTGCTCTGGGTGAAGCATGCTCCCTCCTTTCAGGTATGCTTTGATGAGGCTTCTGCTGCTGCTAGGAAATGCAGTGCACGTTTCTTTCAAAGCAATGGCAACACTGACTTGTTTGTTATCTTCCTGCTTCTTTCCCCAAGCAGATGACCTGGCCATGCCAGGGATTTATCCAGGGAGCTTCCCTCTGCCTTTCAGCTCTTTTTGCTGTGCAGCATGTAACCCTCAAGGAAAGGCAAAGCTGGCTGCTGTGACCATGGAGAACAAACCTGCCTTTCCAGGGCTTTCCACCCCATGCACTGTCCCAGCTCAGCCTGACCCCTCTCACTGGGAAGCAGAGCCCATACATGCCTTCCTCTTTCCTGGAGCTGGGCAATCCCTTTTTATCCACACCAAAACCCCATGGCACAGTCATAGAGGCAGAAATGGTGTTGTGGGGAGCAAGAGTTGAGCTGGCATGATGCCACTGGCGTCTGGACTGGCCCAGGCATGGCCATGAGACCACTACCCCCAGCTTTGCTGTGCTGTGGAGAGCCCCAGGGCAGCCCTGAAGGAACATCTGGGTTTGCCACATCCCTAGAGCCACCTTGGCTCCTGCCCAGGTGCAAAAGGAGCCTTGCAGATAGGCTTGACCTCAAGCCCACAAAAACCCCAGCAAATTTCCTGTTGACTCCAGCACTGCAGATCTTTAATAGCACCAAGGACATGTCCCAGCAGGGATGGCTTTTTGGCTTCCTCCTCCAATGGGAGGTTCGGGACTCCATTGCTCCCGCTGCCTCCCCTGGGACACCCAGCCCAAGAGCGCAATACGAGAGAGCTTTGGCCCTATGTCGAAATGGCTTGAATGCAGACGTGTTCAGATCCACCCTTCATCTGGCCATGAGCAGATGGTCTAGACCACTGAAACCACATTTTCTGGAAGTAGGTTCTCAGATGGAGTCACTTCCTGACAGAGCCCTTTGTCTTTTATCAGGAGGAGCATAATCAGAAAAGAGCTAATTATTTACTGGAGGGATTCTTCTTTTCTTTAAGTCTTTTCTCATTTCTTATGAGTGTCCTTCCAGTTTATTACTCATCTGTGGCTTTTTTACAAGTTGTCTTTCAGGTGAGGCACAGTGAAGTGGTGTTACATTCCATACATGTAGGGGCTTAGCTGCAGTTTCATTGTGTATTCAACCCTATAATTAAAACTCAGATAGAAGACTTTATGCCTTTAAAGCAAAGAAATTCTAGGTTTCTTGGCAAAACATTTGGTTGAGTACATAGAGAGCACCTTAAGTACTTAAATGGTCTCTACGTGAAGAAACCTGATGCCAGAAATTATGTACCTTAAAGGCAGGCTGTTGGGAAAAAGCAAACACACCAACGCTAAAGCGCTTGATGTCTCGAGGTGCATTCTTCCTGTGTATTATTTTTTTCTTGGAAGATGCTCTGTGAGAGGGATTATAGTCTCAAAAAATAACTTGTTACTGGCACCCAATTCGTATTAATGTGAGCCACATAAGGCATGGGGAGTCAGCAGAAACCACCCAGCTGGTTTTCAATAAATTATGAGGGGCTCGACCACTGCCTTGAAGCAAATCAATACAGAGCTGCTGTGGCATGCCAACAGCCAGGAAAACTCATAGAATCATAGAATTATAGAATAGGTAGTGTTGGAAAGGACCTTAAGATCATCCAGTTCCAGCCCCCCTGCCATAAGCAGGGACACCCCACACTAAACCATGTCACCCAAGGCTCTGTCCAACCTAGCCTTGAACACTGCCAGGGATGGAGCATTCACAACCTCCCTGGCCAACCCATTCCAGTGCCTCACCACCCTAACAGGAAAGAATTTCTTCCTTAACTCAATGGGAAGAAGCCAACGTCTTTCNGAGCATTCACAACCTCCCTGGCCAACCCATTCCAGTGCCTCACCACCCTAACAGGAAAGAATTTCTTCCTTAACTCAATGGGAAGAAGCCAACGTCTTTCTTAGGCATTACCACATGTGGCTGCTGTGCCTGACCACTTCTAGGGGGAGGCTGGAGTGAGGCACAGCAGCCGTGGCCATGGGATGAGGCACAGAGCTGGTCAGGTTTTCAGGCAAGTGTGGGGTGTTGGCATGGGAGGGCTTTAACCATGAGAAAATCCCTGTGGGGAAGAGAAGCAGAGTGCCTCCTCCAGCCTGCAGCTTTGCAGAGGACACCCAAGGGCTGTGGCCCTGCCTGGCAGCCGCAGGCGGGAGGAGATGCTCAGCTCTTGCCAGTGGTGTTTTCCCATCTGGGTGTGCACCCATCACTTTTCCCTGCCTCTCCTCTCTGTGTGCTGCCTCGCAGCCTTCACTGCAGCCCTCAGGACCTGTTGATGTATGAACCGGACCCACAGCTGAAAGAAAGGCTTCAGAGATGGGGATTGCCAGAGCAGCCCTGCAACCCACTGCTCCATGGGGAGCACAGACCAGGTGGTCTTCTATGTTTTGTCTCCTGTTGGAAGGCAGTGCAGATCAGTGCAGACTTTGAAGCGGGAAACCGCATGTACAGAGAGGAACACAGTCATTAGGATCAGGATAAGCAGCACAGGTCACATCTCTCCATGTAAATAGTATCACCTGGCTTTTGCAAAAGGGTTGTGCTTGTGCTCGGATGCTGGCATGGTGCAACATGGGCTAGCAGTGTTAATAGCCACCTCAGTGGTAATGAAAAGCAGTAAGAATATTAATGCTAACAATCATGGTGTACAAACCAGGAACCTCTTTTTCCAACAGCCCATCTCAAAATGCTCCAAAAAAGGATCAATAGGATTTCTTAATAGATGGAGAAACAGTGGCACAGAGCAGTGACCTTGTCACTGCCATCCAGCTGGCTGGCAGCAGAGCCAGCAGCACAATGAAATTCACAAACCGTGCTGCTCTTATCCTAAAACAAACTCAGCTTTGCCATTCTGAGTTTTCACAGCACCATTCTAAAACTTGGCAGAGAAAGGCGCATGTATCCTCCACTCACCTCCCCTGTGTTTGTGGCCTATCAAACCTTTAATGAAATGGCAGAACCAGAGCAGTAAAGATTTCTATCAATGGGGGACCTCCCACTGCACAAGGAATGCATTTAGTTTGACCTTCAAAAGTAAGCCATTTGCCAAAAGTCAGCCCAAGTTTTTTATGGGTATCTGTGCTTCTTTCAAGGAGCTGGTTTGCGTATCAGATGAGCCAGAATCTTTTGGGATATGAAAATTACAACAGCTTCTTCTTCTGCTTTTTGTTGTTGTTGTTATTAAGCATCAGAGTAAATACGTATAAGCCCTACACGGAGCATCTTGTTGGGGCATACACTGTATATGCTCCAGGGCACAAATATTTTACACACCCTCCCCTTTGATTTTTTTTTAATGGAATATGCAAATCGTGCATGTTTCAGCTGGGATTGTCTCTCTTTGATCTGACTGTTCTCCATCCTGGAATTTCGTGCAGTGGGGAGAAACCTAACTGAGGCATGCAGCTAAAGGGAATTTCACCCTGCACTTTCTCCAAACCCATCCAGGGCCAGCCAACTCACCACAAAGACCTTGGATGTTGGCAACGGGTTTCGAATAAAGTCTCGACAATGGAAGGGCCAGAGAGCACCGTCCCAGGCCATCGCAAAGGATGAGCAGAAAGGCTTGGGTGCCTCCCTTCATGTGAGGATTCACCTTTATAGGGAGGGTTGTCTGAAAGAAGGTCATTATTTCCTTTGAAATGCCTGCCCTCAGCATGAGATGGTGGAGGCATCGACAGCTGGGTCCCGTGAGTGTGATGGGTGCACGCTCATGTGCAGCAGGACGGAGACCAGCAGTGGATCTCCTGCCCAAGAAAAGGCCCAGCCAGCCAGATCCCTGGCAGCACCCACTCTTAGTGTTACCAGTTTGCTGCCCTTGGCCAGCACCTCTTGGCCCCTCAGGGTCTTAAACCTAATGCAGGGTGCAAACCATGTGCGGGGAGGGCTTCCAGGCGCCCTGCTGGGCAGAACAGGAGCCACTTCACCCACACCAGTGTCCCGGAGTCACAGAAAAGGGGTTTTTAAGTGCACACATGGGGGAAGGCTGCTGTGAGAGCCACCTGCACGTGGCCAGGAGGCCGGGCAGGCGCCGCCGGAGCGGTCAGCTGAAACAACGAGCGGTGCCTGGGCTACGCTGCCAAAACAGCTCGCGCCGGGGCTTGAATTACCACCTTTGTGCAAACACCCCGCGTGGCACCCGCGATCCGCTCCCTTTCCTTGATGAAGCAGATAGGGGCTGAAAGGAAAACAGAACAGGGAGAAAAAGCAACATATGGCGATACGGGTGGGTTCGCTGGACGAGCGTGCTCCTGCTCCTGCTGGAACCAGGGCAAGTTTTGCCTTCGACTCCAGTGACAGCACAGGCAGAGCTCAGGGAACTGGAGGAGGGTTTTGGCACACAGGGGAATGAACTGTTCATCAGGGGCGTATCCATGGCTGGGAAGAGCTGTGTTCCAGGCTATGCTGCAGCAAACTAAGCACAATCTGGAGTTTACATGTACTTAGGGAGAATGATTTGAGCAGTATGGAGAAAATTATAGTAATACTGGGGAAAAGAGAGAGAGAGGGTGTCCTTTCTGAATTTGGAAAGTATTCCTGTTTATTTCTGCTTGCCTGCTGGGGAGAGGGGAGGCATAATGAATCACCCCAGCCACATAAAGAACACAACTAAGATTTTACCTGAGCAAGAAAAGAGCTTTCTCAAGGCTCATAAATGCACATTGATCTCTCCTTTTCTATTTGTATGTCCCTGCATTTCCAAGAGCACAAGTGGAAAAGAAAACATCCCTGAAAAAAAAGAACTCTATTAGAAGAGGTCTGACCCTTGGCCCTTTGACAGCAATGAAGCTGCTTGCCTCCAGCGATGGATTTGGTCCTTCCTCTGCTGACAAAAGCAAAGCATCCCACTGTGCAGAGTGCCTGGCCTGCAGCAGTGCCCTCCTGTGCTCTCACCTGCATACGTTTGCCTTTTGGGCGAGCCCAGGACACTGCCAGGGGTCAGCTGGGGGGTAGCCAAGAGTTTGGCCGGTAGTGTCTTGGGGCTTATCAATGGACTGTTGTTCAGCTTGGGATTCCTGAGCTTCTTAGTCACGTCTTTGCAGGTAACTATAAATCACCTTCTGCAGAACTGGGGCTGTTGCAATACCTGGCCGTTTGCAATTTTGCCTCTTCTACAAATAACAGGAGTGGCCATTTTTGTTCTGCTTGAGACAGGCTTTCAGGTTATGGGCCCTGGGTTCATGAAGAATCAGGCTGGCTGATTCTGCTTACTTACAAAAGTTATTATATTTCATTAAATGCAGCTAGAAACACATTAAGTTCCTATATACTCTTCTTCTTCCATATAAGGAATAGTTGGGCTGGAAAATTGGCAAAAGCATCCACAAAGTCATCTCTAAGCAAGCTCGGGAACAGACTCTGAAGGGATCACATACCTGGTCAAGTTTACATCTCTGGTCTGGTGATGCCCTTTCCCCACATGTGAGCTTAGTGTTTCCTGGTTGAAACCCTCTTGCTGTTGCTGTGATGGCGATCAGCTGGGCAGAGGCAGGCAATGTCTAGGGTCCTCCTTCCCTCACCCCATCAAATCCCATCCACCTCTACAGATGACAGAGTCCCAGAGGACAAATGCTGTGCCCACACTCTTCCCCTGTATTTTATACAATGCAGTTTCATGGTACAACAGTTTGAGATGTACATGCACAGCTAAGTGTAGGTACCAGGGTAGTCTCATCTGATGGCTTAGGAGTGCTGTGCTCATGGCAGGGCCCTGCATGGGTCAAGGAGCCCTGCCACCACTCCCAAATGTGTTTTGGAAGCAAGGAGATGTGCTGCCTGAGGAGCCAGCTGAGCTGTTTTGCACCAGATGAGGTATTTCCCAGCCTCAGGTACCAGCAATGCCACCCAGATCTGGGCCACACCTGTAGCCTGTTCATCATTGTATAGGATTCCACCACTTCTGTGGGGTTTGGATCTGAGGCAGTTGATGCAATGGCAAAGTTATCCTGGTCCCACAGCCCTGGGCTAATTATGACAGAAACAAGTGAATAACAGACTTCAACGTTTACTGCCTCATTTTTCACATAGGCTTCTTCCCGTTCTAGGGAGTTGGTAAAATAACGGGAAAACTTTATCCTATTGCAGCAAACCATCGGCATGGCTGTCATGTCTCTGACTCATGTCAGGTCAGCTCTGTCCATAAACTCAGCTGCCGCATCAGCTGCTGAGTCTGCTCAGGGTTGGGTTTATTTCTTTTATTATATGAGGATAGATTCGACTTTTCCAGTTTCCAGGTTCACTCATCCTTTCATTGATGTCTTTCCTTCTCTCTGAGCTCCTTAATAATGCATGACAAGGAGCACAGGCTGCTTGCTCTGCCACAGCAGCAATAATGCAGTGAGAACCCGCTCTGTGCAGGGTCAGGTTTCTGCCGCTCGGGAATTCGACAGATGGAAACGCTGGGATTCTTTCCATGGCCCTCCTGCCTCTCAGGCCCCCAGGATAGCAGAAGATTATCGGGGCATATCCCAGCACAGTCGCCAGCACGGGAGAGGGAGAGCCTATGGTGAGAGGAGAGGGGAAGGAGGGGTTGTAGAAGTCATTATTTCAGTGAAGCTGTCGAAGATGAGGCCTTTCCCTCTGCCTGGGAAGCAGTGCATTCATAATTGCATGGCTAATAAAATCAGTTTGGTTTCTTAAAACTGATTGTGTTTTCACTGTCATGACCCAACTAACTAAAAAATTCATAAACAAGGTCCCCTTGCCTCCACCCCCAAACTGATGCTGGTGTTGCCTCTCCTGTTTTCTCTGCCCTGAGTTCTCTGCTCCAAGGGAGTCTGAAGAAGGTGCCCAGGCACTAGTGTCAGCCCAGACTCCCTCACACATCAGGGATGAGGCCATGCTTGCAAGCCCAAGTGCTTCTGCATGAACATCATGCCACCACTCCCAAGCCACTGCTGCTTCTAGACTCATCTGGAGATGCAGAGACTGGCCCATATTAACAGGCCCTTCTCCTGTTCGTTCAGGGGACTTTGCTTTCAGATCAGTCACATTTGTACCAGATGCCCCATAGGTTCCAGCCTGGTACAGCAGAAGCAGGAAGAGAATTTTGGAAGCTGATCTGGTGGGTAGAGGGATATATATTTTATTTCCATTACCTCTGTTGTCTGAGAGCTAGGGTGTCCATGTGACAGAAGGTAAGACAGTAGAAACAGGGTTAGGAAGAGCAAAAATGCACATAAGGTCACTGAAAAGGGGGGCAACCAAGAAGGTGTTGTAGCCAAAGCTAAAAAGGTATAACAAAGAAAGACAGATCATCTGAGCAAGTCTGTGTTCAGAAAACAAAGCAGCAGTGGTGGTTTTCTGTGTTATGACTCTGTATCTCCATTATACTGAGAAGCATGAATGAGAGCAGAAGGGTACACAAGCCAGGGATGTCAGGATTTCAGGATTAAGTATCAGCCTGTGCTAGTGTGTAGGTAGGTGAGGCCATCCTGAAAGATGGGCTGGAATCCACACTCAGCCTTCACCCCTGAAGCTGCCCCCATTACCTCTTACATTCATTGGCATTGTAGTATGATTGGTTTTGACTTTGGCCCCAATCCTTTATAATTGAGAAAAACTTGGGCTACTTTGTCTGCAGGAGTCATCTTTCCTTACAAAATATAACCTCATCTGCCTTCTGGATTTCATCTCATATTCAGTGTCTGCTTGTTTCAGCGAGAGCTGTCTGTACTGTAATGAAAATATTCACCTTAGAGGGTGAAACATTGCAAAAGTCAAAGCTGGTTGTATTTTGCAGTTATGGCATAGCTATATCACAAAAGTGTCATTGTCAGAAATGATTGCTGGAATCTGAAAGCATTAGTGCAGCAAATATTGTGGAGGGTTTGGGACCACTCAACAGCTTCTACACTTGCTTCCAATAGACAAATTGTCAAACAGGAACCCATTATTTAATGCCATGTAGTACTGGTATATATCCAGTATGCTCAGTTATGACAAAATAAGCACAGTAAGAGCCGGTTGCCATGTCTGGGTGCGCTGGTTGCATGGCCTTCGCTGGGCCATCGCGCTCCTCCTTCTGAATTGGCAACCATCATTTCATCTCCTAACACTGCCTCACACAGCAACAAAGCAACTAAATATGGGACTTAGTCATATCCATAGTGTAAGGCCATTGAGTTTTGTCTTGTTCGGGACACACATGGTTCACTGACTGCTGTGGGAGCAGAGCATGTGGGAGTGGAAATCACGATGCTCCCGGGTGCTCTGGAGGGCTTGTGCAGCCCCAGCTCTCCATGGCTGGCAAAGCAGCAAGGAGAAGAAGGGTACGTGCTGGGGTTCGACCTCCCCATCTACTGCTTGGGCAGCAGGGAGGACACAGCAAGAGCCTTTCACTGTGGCCACTGATGGACAGCTGGTGGTCAGGGAAATCACTGTGGGGCATGGGAAGCCTCCCCTTGGCTCCAGGGAGGAGAGGCAGGGTACAATGTGAAACATCAGGCAGGAGTATCGTTTGACTTTATCCCTTCATGAGGCCACTCTGTGGTCTCTGTCAATCCTGGATGACAAGATACATAGACAGAAGCCAGCATTTGCTCTGTGTCTCATTTTGCCCACTCCAACCACGTATGGAGACTTAAAGTGCCTTGAGAACAGGGACAGAGACAACTCCCGTACCAAAATATTTCACTGCTAGCTGACACAATCCAGGCAAGAGACAAGGGGACTTAAGGCAGCTCATGAAAAAAATGCCATTAGACTCGCCTTTAAACCTTGCCTTCAGGCTTTTGGACTTAAAAATAACACACACCGTTGGCCATTTATGTTTAGCTCACTGGGGGCTTTCTTTCCTGCAGGAATGTGAGGATTAGATGGTGTTCTCTGCTTGTGCAGTGGCTCCACCAGCACCCTGCAAAGTGATCATGTTCTCCTCTCCTAAAGTCTCGGCTGGATTGGCAGCAGCGGTGCAACAGCAGATGCATGAATGAGATTCCAGCATGCTGTGTCTCATCCAGGCGGGACAGAGGGGACCGCTGTGCAGGACAGGCTCCACAGCAGGCTGGAGCAGGACCTTCAAGCCAAGCACAGACTCCAAGAAAAACATGGGTGGCATTCATCTCCATTTTACAGGCAATGAAGCCTACTGATTGCAATGCCCTGATTTCTCAGGGTCAGACCCAGATGCCTGGCTGAAACTGGTGACAGGCTGCCAGCAGAGTTCAGTGTAGTGAAGTGACTGCAAATGACAACAGGAAGTAGCTGCAGAGGTTTGTTAATTAAGAAAGTGTTAGAAAGATAGGTACTTGGCAGAGTGCTACAAAATCATAGGAGCAGAGAGGTGTAACAATGCTCCGCAGTCAGAGCTAGGACTGGAGCTATGACTGAGGATGCTGGTGAGCTCAGAAACCTCAGTCTGCTCTCAGAGCAGAGTCTGAGCTCTCTGCAGGACACCAAAATAGAGTGTGGGGTAAAAGCTATGGGTCCAATGCTGGCTCCACCCCAGTTCTTCCACAGGACAGACACCTGAGTCTGAAAGACACAGCCCCCAGACTGTGAATTTGAAAGGAATGAGTGGTGGAAAACGGGGAGTCAAAAAAAAATGAATTATATTTCTTGGCCCATGTGACTGAAAAATTTTACTTGTGAAAAAATTGACTCTCCAGCCAAATGAGAATGTGTAATTGTAATTCATGGGGAGAAGGAACTGCTGGTTGTCATCATTAGGGATAATATATTAGTACTGAGTCTTCTCGTGAGGGCCCTATGTGGTCAAGTAAACATGCCTGCAAGGCTTAGCTATAGTGTCTTCCTTTTAGAGAGCACCTAATTGCATCTAGAGAGACCTATTGCACCTTTATCATGATAAAGTATCATTGCTATTCTTCTGACACTAGAGTTCCCTATCTGCTGAGTAGTGGTAGAGATCAGGAGGCCTGGTAGGTGGTTCATCAGTAAAATAGAAATCACTACCACTATATGAGTATATTGCTAATGTGTTTTATTTCTACACACCTTCTCATCTCCTGGGTCTGAGCTGCCCAATGATTTCTTCTGACCTCCCAGCCAATATGCAGTTCCCAAGAGGAAAAACATGAGAGATGTTCTACCACAATGACTTTCATGATGAAAGGAGGTAGCTCACCCAGCAGGTCTCCACAGGACTGTGTGCCTCATGGAGATACATGAAAAAGCTTATGTTCAACCACTGCACCTTGGGACTACTGCAGAAGTATTTATTAGAGTGTTTTCTCTGCCTGTGAGAGGAAGATGGGTCCTCTGCAGAAACTAGCTCAAAGAACAGCTCTGTTCTTTGAACAGCAAATTAACCCTCAATGGAGAAAAAGAGAACTTCAGAGTAATTTTCATAGTCACCTTTCTGATTTTCAGCTACAAAGATTTATCCAGTGGTACCTATTAAAATGTCTTTTGAGATCCATTGGGGTGGCACTGTTCAGGCAGGCTAGGAAGAGCTCAGAGAAGCAAACTGGCTCTCTTGATGAAAATGAGCCTTCTAGGATAGCTGGAAAGCTCTTTTTTTGTGGGCTCTGCTAAACACCATGGTCTAGTGGGCCATTATTTGCTCCTTTGTACTGACTGTACATGCTGAATGCACACCCTGGCATGACCTTACACTCTTTGTCCAGAGTACATGTTGGGCACTAATGTTAAATGAGTGCGGATGCACTGAGCTTGCAAAACCAAAAGGGTCAGAAAACACTTTCAGCTGTACACTGTCACACAGGTGCAGGCCTGACTTGGGCTGCATTTGTCCTTGTTTTCCACAGGCAAAGCCCTGATGACTTCACTGCCATATAAATGGGGTAAGGAGCACATGGTAAGTGTCTATACACTTACAGTAGGACTTGGATATACAATAGTGGTGCAATATATAGGTTTCTACAATCAACTATGTTTCTAAAGTCACGTATGAGACAGGAAAGGCCGGAGTGTGTCTGGGCTCTCTGTTTTAGTCTGGGACAGCAGCTAAGCTATAAAGCATCAGAAAGCCCTTAGCTCACTTTAAAGAAAAGTGATAATTCCTCAATGACTCAGGAAATCAGGTAGGCAAAACTTTGTGGGTGAGGTCCCAATTCAGCAATTTCCATAGGGGTCAGCACATAGTCTACCCCAAGATACCAATACCAGCCTGCAATGATGTGCGTATCATGAAATATGAGCATTTTCCCAGCTCAGTGCCCACAGGAAAACATCACTGAGATTTCCTCAGCCTTGTTTATCCTGAGACTGCAGGGACTGCACTGGCAAGGCTTGATCCAGTTTGACAGCTCTCTTACAACCAAGCCAACAAAGCCCAGACCACATGTGCAAAGCTGCCGATAACTTCTCCAGGCACATTTCTGCTGGACAAGGTGGTCAGGCCAAGGTGGTGGGGGGCTAGGTCAGGGCGTGCTGGACCACCACACTGGAGCAGCCATATCATCATGGTCGAGCTGGGAAGGAAGAATGTTTCCATTTCTGTGAGCCTTATCTCCCCTCTGACATCCTATTGCATATTGCAGCTATGCAAATAGAGAAGTTTCTCTGCACTCTTGTTGCTGTTTGTCATCTCTTCAGCACTGGTTCACATCCTGTTCTTTTTTCACTATACATTCCCCTTTCCCTGTCCCTTCCAAGTGATACAGTGGGGATGCTCTGCCCTTCCAGGACATTTCCTTGGGAAGTCTCCCTGCCCCAAGTCCCTGAGCCATCCCTCTGCATGGGATATGGGTACATACTGATGTTCATTTGCCACAGGGCAGCAGGGCTTGCAGCTTTGGTTTGCTCCTGCTTGTCTGCACATTCCCTCCAGGGATAACAGTATTGTCTCAAGGAGTGACAGGCGTAGGTATGGAATCAGGAAACTTGTTAGGTCATGCTGTAATCACAGCAGGAACTCTTATCTGTTCGTATCATGCAGAGCTACAGTGCAGCTTCCCTAATGCAGTGGTCCCCTTGAGACCAGTTAGTGTGAAGGCTGCCAGTGTGGGAGCAGAGACTCCAGCACAGCAGCACTACCCAGAAATGGCTCAGGCCATCTTCCCTGCACTGACAGCCACATTCAGCTTCCTCAGGGATCCCATATAACCATGGAGGGAAGGGGGAGTGCAGGGGGAAACCTATGCATTTGTCACAGCTTGCCCCCTGACTGGGTGCTGCTCTGAGGCTGGGGCAGCCTCTCCTTTGCAAGCATGCTGTGTGCGGTTGCTAGGCTGCACCTAGCTATGTTGTAAATGCTAGTGAAGAGGGTTTCAAATCCTCATGAGCCTGTACAGGGAGCATAAGGACCTCCAGGAAGAGTGCCTTGGCAGCCTTTAGAGAGCACATGGCAGTCAGAAGGTTGATAGTGCTGCTACAGCCAGCTTTCTTGTGTTCATGTTACCCACTTATGAGTGAGCGTTGAGAAGGGTAAGCCAAAGTTTTGGGTAGCCTGGGGAGTCCAAAGTGAGATATAAATTCAGCATGGTGTTTGTCACCCCTCCAAAGCCTGGCTGGGGTTTCCAGTCAGATTTCTGACCAGAAGTGAAGGCAAGCACCAGGTTTGTTTCAGGCAGCAGCAACAAGGAGCAGCCAATTAACCCTGGCTTTATTTGAAAGAATTGCTATGCAAAGCAGAAGCACACTGGGGTGGTTCTTGCATGCCCCACTCTACAGTCAACTGTCTCCTGGTGCTCCTGGATGGCTGGGGTTCGATGATGGTTTCTCTGAACCTCTCTTCTGGAGGGGTTTCTTCCACATGGAGGAGCTGGGAGGGTGAAAAATCACACCCTGAGAGAGGCCCTGTGCCTCTTTGTGCCTACTCCATGCACGTGTGACGTGATGAGGCAAGAAAATGAAACAGCAGTGGGGATTTCTAATGGCATTTGAGCAGAAGCAGGGACTGATCTTTAGAGACTCTGGGTTCACTCTTGTTTCTGCACTGCCTGTTCAATGAGCGTTGAAGCCTATTAAAAAAGCTGGTGAGCTTAGCAGCTGTATTTCTGTGCTTTGTCTAAGACCTTGCTCACCATGGGAATACTGTGATATCAAAAAATGCAGGAGTGAGCTAGCAGTTGCAAGCCTTAGGAAGCTTTGTGTTGGGTATAAGTGTCGGCAAACTGACTCTGGGTTGTGGCTGTCACATCACCAATTCTCTCTTCCTCACTTGTCCTTGGGGCTGCTGTGGCTGACAGCATCTTTACCAGCCTCCCCCAGATCCAAGAACAAACAGGGCTTTTCCATCACTGAAGACTGCAGTGATTTATTGCAGAATAGTTTACCAAAACTGGGGGAAACTGGGCAAGACAGGGAGGGTCAGAGTGTCCTGGGAAGAGGCTGAAAACAAATGGGGCAAGAGGCTTTAATTGTGATTAGGGACATTGAAAGAGTACAGATACAAGGTGTAAGCTTTAGGTTCAGTAAAGATGGCTGCTGAATTCAGTTTTGGGCTGCAGGACTGAACCTAGTGTAATTAAAATATTGCAGAGGAATAGGCAAAGTCTGTTGTGGAAAGAAAAGCACCATTGCTTGTTTGCTTCTCCCAGTACACTGCAAAGAGCATAGCAGCTAAGCAGCATCTCCCGCGTTTGTTCTGCATTGCCAGAATCTACAGCTCCTTCCTATATATTATTTTACAATAAATCACGGCAGATATTCCCCTGATGGAAACTCTGTTTGTTCTTGGATTTAGGGGGAGCGGCACACTGGAAGCTGGCTGGGGCAGGATTGAATGTGTTTGCACATTCCCTCCCCTTATAGGATTGAATCCCTGTCAGCTTGGTGATGGATGCACTGCTGAGTGTGTATATCTGATAACCAGAATCATTAACTAAATTGTTGGAGGGTCAGGGGTTGGAGGGAGAAACACTGTTCTTGCTCCCTATTTTACAAGGTTCCTTTGTGATGTAGTGTGCAAGCCAAGTGGTATAGACATGGAAAGCCACCAAAATGCTCTGTAACCATGGCCGAGTCACAGGGGGGGATGTAGCAAGCAAGGGACAAGCTGATTGTACAGGGACTGGGAGAAAATTGCAGGGCTTGGGTCACTCAGCCACCAGATCTGCCATATCTTTGGAAGTAAATGCAGGATTTCTCCATGCTCCCAGCTTCGTCTGAGACTGGTGTTTGCCTTACATCTCTGCAGAAGGAGAAAGGGCACTGTGGTTGCCCTGGATTCCCTCACCCATCTTCCTTGCTGCCTTCCTATTCCTCCTCCTTCAGGAAAGGTCATTTATGGGATGCAGCCTCTCTCCCTGCAATTCCTAGCTGTCACACACACGCCCAGCAACTTTTCTGGAAAATTGCCCTCCCTTTACTTGTGTCTGAAGCACGAACACAAGCGGCTCCTGGGGGGGCAACCACTTCCCCAGGCAGATGTCTCCAGTGTTAAAAAAACCATCAGCTGCAGGCTGGGATGCTCCTATTCATCCTGGAGGGCAAACTGCTGGGGAAAGGAAGGGATGTGCCCATCCCTGGCTCTTTATGGAGGGTCTGTTGCTTAAGAGACTGTTGAACCAGATTCAATGCACCACTGAGGCATCTAAGAGGGGATTTAGAGACCTAAATTTGCCTGTGGGCACCAATACACACTTTGTGAACAAATGGCTGTGATCCCTGAAGAGGTATCAGGCTGCTGAAAAAGCGGGAAGAAGCAATTGGCTCACGTTTGGTCCTATGAGGGAACAGGATGAAATGGCAGCATGAGGTTCAGATGGGAGCAAAACCCCTCAGATGAAATTCCTGAGTGGAGATGTGCACTGCCCAGCAGCTTTGTGAAATACACTGGGAAAAGTGTAGAGGGAAAATGTGTGGTATTAAGTACATCCATTTCAGTGACCAAAAAACATTTAGTCATTATTTTACTGTCACAAAAAGGTATTTCTGATACAGCTTATTTATATAGCTGCCTGCAAATATTCAGGCAGAAAGGGAAGGGGAGGGAAGGAGAGGGGAGGGAAAGGGAGGAAAGGGGATTGAAGGGGAGGGGAGGGGAAGGAAAATGAAAAGGAAAGGAAAGGAAAGGAAAGGAGAAAGGGGAAATGGAAAAGAGGAAGTGGAAAACAGGAATAGAGAAAGAAAGGAGAAAGGAAAAAGGAGAAAGGACAAAAGGGAAAAGGAAAGGGCCATTTCTTAAAAACCCTGAAGCTTTCTGTGGGAACATAGAGCTTTCAACCAAAAGTGACTTTGCAAGAAGTTGCTCCAGCACTTTCCTGCCAAGGTCAAGATATTCCCTCACCCTATTCCAAGAGCCTTTTTTTCTTATTTTCTTTTTTATTTTTTTAATAACTTTTCATTAATTTTTAATGCATGTTCTATTACAGATATCAGTGCAGCTCAGAAAAGAGACTGAGCCTGGGATGAAGAGCATTGATTGCATTGAGGCAGAATGTTCTTCTAACATCTGAAGCCCCACTTGTACCTTTGCACGATTTCAGACAATTCTTTTTATTATCAAATTCTGGTTTGGAACCAAGGTTTCAAAATCACTTAAATTCCACCCCAAAGGAGTTCTCATCCTGTGCAGTTTTACTCATTTCCCGCACAGACCTGTAAAATGTGTCATTGCCAGCACCACTGCCAGGCGTAGGGGTGAGGAGCTGCAGAGCTGGCAGGAAGCCACTTGTGGGCTCTGGGAAATGGGAAAGCCTGTGAGAAAAACCAAACATCAACTAGCTCCAAATGTGGATGTTCTTTAATCAAAACCTGCAGGTATCAAATCAGAACATGAGATCTTGCCCTCATTCAAATATGTCAATGTCCACTTGACTTAGGTTCAGAATGACTGCAAAGAAACATCTTTGCAGTCATTCTGGGAACATCTGTGAGACACCTGGAAGGCAGAGGGGTGCAGTGACCTTGTTACCATCCCCTGATGAGGTGGTGCTGCAGGTAGCACAGCCAGAACCTTTTCTGGTTGTAGTCCAAATAATGCCCAATGCTTTTTCTGGGCTGGGGGCTCTGGCCCAGGAGGGCTGTGTTGCGGATTTGTGACTGTATTAACCCTGCTTCTTGACAACCTTTGAAAGCAGATAACTCAGCTGCAGTCTGTGGGGAGGTGCAGTCAGAAATGGAAAGAGGAGATGGCTGGAGACAGACCCCAGGGAATATCCAGCTTCATGACACACTGTGGTGGTGGGCAGAAAGAAATGCTGAAAAGCAGAATATCCAGAGGTGCTTTCCTTCAGCTGCTGTTCTCATGACTTCACTCCCAGAGGTGTCAAAAGGGCATCAGAAAGCCAACCTGTGGACCCCCCAGCATGGTGACACAGCTGCAAGGGAAGAGACTCTCTGCAGAGGGGATAACAGCTGTCAGACCAGTGCAGCCACACAGCTGAGGTCAGATTAGAGGGGACCCAAATTCCTGGGCAGTGGAGGACTTGCCAAATGGGTTCTCTTACCTGCACCACCAAAATTCGGAGGCTTCTGTGGACATGCCAGCTGCACACCATGATGTTTATGGAAAGTGATGCTGCATGGCCACAGCCCATGCCTGGGGCTGGTCCCACACCAGCAGCACTGAGCTGGGCTGCTGGGCATGCTCTGTGGTCAGAGGCAGGCAGAGCATCCCTCCTTCATGGCTGGCTCCAGACCCAAACACGAGCCCAGACCTAAGGAGCAAGCCTGTGAGCACCACTCTCTATGGCCAGAAACCAAGCATGTATTCTCAGAAGGTCTCATTGACTCTCCATCAAGTAACTTGGCTTCTGTATACATGGGGGAAAGGCAGAAGAAAGAAGCTGCACTAAAACCTGACCTCATACAGTTCAGGTTTTTGCACATTTTCCTCTCCTACAACATTCTCTCTCTCGGGTGAGATCTACACAAAGAGCCCTTTGGCGGGCTTACTTGACAGGAGAGTCACAGCTGGATGGTGTCCCAGTCCCATTGCAGATGCATGGGCTCCAAACCCTCTGCACTTGACTCCCTATTTGGGAAACCACCTTGAGGTTACTTGAGAAATTTAGCACCTCGAGGTTTCAAAATTGCAGGTGACTCAGAGGTGTGCAGGAGCTGCTGCCATGAACTTGGCTTATGAGACGACTGCGCACGTCATTCCCGACACTAGAGCTGATTAATGCCACCGAGGCTGTTGCTGGAACTTTTGCTGAATCACTGCACACCTCTGCCTGAGATGGGTCTTTCTTATTATTGATTAGTCATAAGGAAGACAGGTTTCTCATCTCTGTAAGCCATGGGCTGCTCTGTGGTATCCAATTAGCGTTGCAGGAGAAGGCTGCTGGGTCTCCTGTCCTGATTAAAAGCAACAAATATTCAATGATCCTTCTTCTGAAGACTGAATGATTCACAGCAGGGTAGTGGAAAGGGGTGAGTACTCCTCTGAGGAGACCTTATATTTTAAAGGAGAAATTATTTGATAACCAAACAAACCTCATGCTGTGACTCCTTTTACTGACGCTATTGTGTGGATCAGTGGATGAAATGGTAAATTGCACATCTCTCGAGTCAGCTGTCTGTGGGCAAATGATTCTTAAATTGTCATGTGAGACACAACACTGCACAGAGGGCAAGAAAACACCTACTTCCAACCAAGCTAATAATTCCCAGCAAGGAATTTGGTGAACATGAGTGAGGGCAGTGTGAATTCTTTAGAATTACTGACAGTGGACCTGGGTTTTTCTTGGCACGTTATGGGTGGGGAGATTTGCTCTGTTGTTTTGTTTTGCTCATTGTTGCAATTTCAGGTGCATTCTGATGGGAAATGCAGGCCGTGATTTACGTTTCTGTTCCTTGATGAACCAAATAAAACCGCACAAGATCTGCACTGAGAGAGGAATTTGTGTAGCAGAAGGACAGCTCAGTGGGGATCAGTAATTGTGTCTAGAGGATAGAAAGGGGTGG
This sequence comes from Agapornis roseicollis, assembly GCA_002631895.1. Lineage (NCBI taxonomy): Eukaryota > Metazoa > Chordata > Aves > Psittaciformes > Psittacidae > Agapornis > Agapornis roseicollis. The sequence continues at coordinate 25,393 of NDXB01010564.1, forward strand.
GGGGATGAACTTAGTTACTTGGTCCTATGTGGAAAGATTAAAAGAGACAAAACCAACCAAGCAACCAAAAACCAACAAAAAATACAAAAAAACCCCAAACAAACAAACAAACAAAAAACTAACCAAAAAAAACCAACAAAACCCCAAAACAAACCAACAAGAACAACGACGACGATGCAATTAGTTTAGTTTCTTCGGCACTCCTTCATGTTTATATGAAGTCATACTGTGCCAAAACTGACAAGCCACAATTGTGATGGTCTGCTGGTAAAATAAGCATTACCGTGGCTCAAGGGAGGATTTGGTTACAGCCAGCTCCAGGACTACATCATGTCATTGCTCCAGGATGTTAACCTGTCACTGTTCCATGAAGTGAGCAAATTCCATCAGGATAATATGAAGTGAATCTTAATGGGGTGTGTAGACTCTGGGGTATGTTTCTGTTCTGTGATGAACTAAACCCAGCTCAGGGAGGAGCTGCAGCTGGAAAGCAACAGAAAGAAAATTCCAGAAGTGTGGCCCATGGTACAGATAGCATGTGATCTTTGCCTGGTTTCTCATTTCCAAAACTGGAGGTGACACCATGACCTCATAGCACCCTTCCAGTATCTGAAGGGGGCCTATAGGGATGATGGGGATGGGCTCTTCATTAGGGACTTGTAGTGACAGAACAACAGGTAATGGGTTCAAACTTAAACAGGGGAAGTTTAGATTGGATATAAGGAAGAAATTCTTTCCTGTTAGGGTGGTGAGATGCTGGAATGGATTGCCCAGGGAGGAAGCTGTGAGGGCTCCATCCCTGGAGGTGTTCAAGGCCAGGTTGGATGAAGCCTTGGGTGGCATGGTTTAATGTGAGGTGTCCCTGCTTATGGCAGGTGGGTTGGAACTGGATGATCTTAAGGTGCTTTCCAACCCTAACTGTTCTATGATTGCCAAGGCCTGGACCCAGAGAGAGGTCCCAGGAACCCTTCCACCTCTGATTTTTCTGTTCTAGCCAGGTACTAGCTGGCCAGTGAGCAAGTGGGTTTCCTCTCTGTCCCTGGTGCAAACCACAGATGCTCCTGACTCTTCTTCATCTGGGGCAAAGCCAAAGACACAGTGAGGTGAGTGCAGCCCTTGGGCTTTGCCTTGGGATGGAAGGAAAAAGGAAGATAACCACTCACTCTTCACACCACAGGTCAAACACAGAGGAAGGGTTCACGGGAGGCTTCCTTTGGGTGCTAAGCTAGAAAACACTTTGTGGAAAGGAAACCTCTTTCTCCAATGAGCATCTCTGGCAGTCAAGGTCCTACCTCCTGAACTTCCTTTCCCCAGCCTTCTCTCAGAGCTTTGAGGCCTAAAAGCAGTGCCAGAACCTGGCATGAGTAGCTCAGATTTTTAGACAACGATTCATTTTTCTTCCAGTGTTTAGGTGCTGGTTTTGTTTTGCTCCTTCTTTTTAAGGGGTTTTGAAAGCCCCTATGACTTGAGTCTGCTCCTCTTTCAGTGTTTAAGCCAATACCTTCCTCGAGAATGTGAAGCGCTCAAAGCACCACTGATTGCTCCCCACAGCACTATCATCAGACCTGCCCTGGCTGGTCAGGGATCCCATCTGGGAAGCCAGCCCTCATATCCAGTGCGATACCAGGCCCTGAGCTGTTTCTCTACCCTTATGTTGTGTACCTTTATGAAGTCATGCCATCTCTGAACACTACTTGGGTATTTTGTCAGGCTTCACATCAGTAACGGGCTGGTTTCCATCTTTTAAAATCCATTGTTCGTTCTTTATTCACTTCCTTCTGCTGATTCAATATGCTGCAGGAATGAGCCTTTGCATGGTGGCTCCTCTGAGATACTGGAGGAGCTGTACATTTGGGCAAGGTGTGGCCATGCCCTCCACCCTCCCACAGAAACCATCAGTAGTGGCCACATATCATGGATGTGCTCTCTCTGGATTTGATGCTGAGAGGATGTCAGCCATAGGGATGTCTTCAGTAAAACTCATGCCAAAGCACCTGGTCTGGTCACTGATCCTTTCTAGAGCCTGAGGAAAAAAAAGGAAACATCCTCAGTTTTGGAAATTATTTGTGGGAGACCAAGCTTCCGATGCTGAATGCCATGGATATATGGAACATACATGTCAGGGACATAAGAGACACAACAGCAATATGAGGACAGGAGTACAGGGAAGGTGAGCAGACCTTACAGGCAGTCTATTAAGCTGAGTGTCTCTTGAAATATAGCAAAGAGGACTGGGAGACGGACTGATATATATGCTTTGAAGGGATGAAAATATTCAGTGCTACTGGGATCTTTAACATTACCAGAGGCATAGGTGGTTTGAGTTAAGGACAAGCATATTTGAAGCAGAAGCAAAGCACATGACTAAACAACGATGGTGACCAGTGAAAGAAAATCATAGAATCATAGAACAGTTAGGGTTGGAAAGGACCTTAAGATCATCCAGTTCCAAC